>CM076688.1:30378032-30628032 GCA_038501925.1 Xenopus petersii
GAGCTCTTCTGAGTACTTGTGAACGCCAGCTGCGCCCTGATAAACTGAACAAGATTTATCCTGGTAAATTGCTTTATATGCTCTGCATTGTTCTCTTTCAATTGAGTTCTTCTTCTTCCATATCCTTGCAATAACTGTTTTATGAGAGTTTAATTTATATATTGAAGGACAGATAGATGTATTAAAAATTCAATGAGAAAATCTGTCTTGTAGAATTTCATCTGGTATAAAAAACCCTTTTTAAATGGGTAGATTTGTGTTACAGTATAACAGGATAATACAAAAAAAGGCCTTCCTTTTAGGTTTAAAGGCAAATCACGTGCCCTGTCCATATGCAGAGTTAGGCTTCCATTTTCAATACTTGGAATGTATGAAGCTTTATTTTGAGTGAATTGACAGCAAAAAGATGGAGACACCTAACGTTACCCTTGCCATTATATGGAAATCGCCTTTTCACACTAGTTGTTCTTTTGGGGGTCTGACGTATCAAATCCCTGATTAAATTTAAATATCCACTTTAAATAATTCAACTGAACTGAGTAAATTAAACGTTTGCTTTTCCATCTGACCCTCATCCAGACAGAACACCAGGGGGAGCTCTTTTTGTTGTCACAATCTTAAAACTGTTCATATCATGAAACCTAAAAAACCTAATGTAAATTGCAAAAGTGCTCAGATAAATAAATTTTATATAAAGTTATACAGGCAGGTATATGTCCCCTTTAATATTTCTTTTGTTATATTAACATATTCTTTGCCTTTTCCAGTAGACTGAGCTTAAGGATCCCTACTAAGCCCCTTTATCACTGGTAAAGTGATAACATTTTATTGTGTTTAACTTTTGTTTACACCAAATATTGCTTTTTGCAGAACTCTTAAAGCGCCTGGATGATGCTTCTGACGAGGTTAGAGTTGCAGCTGCTAAAACCCTGTATCAGTGGTTTAAATGCATCACCGATGAGTATGAAAGGACTACATATAAGGGCCATCTTGAGTTTTTATACAGAGGTTTGCTAGTACATCTTGACGATCCAGATGCAATTCTCCAACTTATTGTTCTAGGTAAGATAAGTGCATATATTATTTGTTTATTTTATAATGGGACATTGGCCAGAATGTTCTCACAAACAGATACTGGTTATCTTGGCAGCCTGAGAACAGGCTGCGAACATGCTAAAATATTGTGTCTCGGGTTCCAATTCAGTTGTGTGTGAAGATTTGTGAACCCTTTATAAAATTTTCTAGATTTATGTGACCTAAAACATAATCTGGTTTTCAAACAAGTCCTAAAAGTAGATGAAGAAAACCTAGTTAAACAAATGAAATAAAAAATAATTAGATCAGGTGTGAGTGAGAGACCCTGTTTAATTTAAAGAATGGGGATCCAGCAAAGTCTAATCACACATACAACACATTTGTGGATGTGTATCATGGCTCAAACAAAGGAGAGGTCTGAGGAGAAAGAGTTGTTGATGCCCATAAAGCTGGAAAAGGTTACAAGACTATCTCTATAAAGAGTTTGGACTCCATCAATCAACATTCAGACAGACTGTGTATAAATGGAGGAAATTCAAGACCGTAGTTACTCTACCCAGAAGTGGTCGACCATCAAAGATAACTCCAACTGCAAGGCATCAAATAGTAGGAGAGGTTATAAAGGAACCAGGGTATAAGTTCTAAGCAAGTAAAGGCCTGTCTCACATTGGAAAATTTTGATGTTCACGAGTCCACCATCATGAGAACACTGAACAGCAATGGTGTGTATGGCAGGGTAGCAATGAGAATATTGCTGACCCTCTACAGTTTGTTAAAGATCATTTGGACAAACCAGAAGAATACCAGAAGAATATTTTGTGGACGGATGAAGCCAAAATAGAACTTTTGGCTTCAATGAGAAGCGTTACATTTGGAGAAAGAAAAACACTGCATTTCAATAGAAGAACCTTATCCCTACTGTGAAACATGGTGGTGGGAATGTTATGGTTTGGGCCTGTTTTGCTGCAGCTGGGCTTGGACTGCTTGCCATTGACAATTAATTGTGAATTATACCAGAGAATTCTAAAGGAAAATGTCAAGAGAACTGAATCTCAAGAGACAGTGGGTCACGAAGCAAGACAATCCTGACCACAGTTCAGTCGTTCTACCAAAGAATGGTTAAAGAAGAATAAAGAAGTGAATTGCCAATGTTCTGGAATGGCCAAGTTATATACTATATTTTTGTTGGTAGCTCCACTATGAAATGAAGGCAAGGTGAAACCCTAGGCAGGCTCCAACAGATAATCTGCTGTCTTCAGAAAGACACTGTCAAGAGTTTTCCCTCATAGGCTTCCCATGTTGTTTCTTTCCTCTTTAAATGGTGTCAATTTAGATAACCTCTTAAATACTAGTAATGGACTATTTAACCTATTCTTTGTCAGGCCAATCTGTTTGATATTTTCTAAGGGAACACAACATTTATCCTTGTATAGGCCCCAAAAGCAAAAAGAGGATTTCTAAAGGATTACACATTAGAAATCACATTACTCCTATTTGATAGCAGGGCAGTAAGGAATAATTTAATTGCCATACTATAAAACCACTGGGGGCCAGATCTGACCTTGTGGCTTCCAACTGGACAACCAAAACCCAATAATGTTACAGTTCAGCCTAGTACAGAGTGCAGAGCATCCAGAGGAAGGCACAGGAACGCCCATTAGCAGGCTTGCCGACTTCATCTTTTCCTTGGATGATTGGGATCTTTATCAGCTCCATTCTTCACATAAAGGAACTAGCTTCTGTATAAAAGTACCATTTGTGAATCATCTATTGACGTGCCATGACCCATTTTGCATTTCGATAAATCACTGTGGCATTTTGTGAGGGATGCTAACAGCAAGCTAATAGACCTATTTGTAAGGAAGACAGTCCTGAGAGGATAGCAAGCGCAGTCCATTGATCATGAAGCCTATTACATGTACCAGGCTCTTCAGATTTACCTTCTTAATACTTCCACTGCCAGAGAAGTTTAGGATGATTTATTAAGTGTTTAGGGGTTTGTTTATGATTCCTGCATATATTTGGGAGCAGCCATAATACAAGGACCAGATCAGATAACGAGGAAGCCTTAGCAGACCTGTTGGTCAAGACTCATACCCACGACCTGATGCTGCCCATACAGTACATAGTAAGATTTTGCAGTTTTCCTGAATATTATCTGAACTGCTTTCCCGGTCATGTGCAGACCACATATACAAGTGATGTGTGTTCTCTCATTATAAACACTAGATGGCAGTATTTTAAAAGACTTCAAAGCTGCTATTGACAACATAAGTGGCCAGCAGTTGAGTTTCCACCAGCACAGTTTGTGGAACTTGTACATTTTTCCCACCTGTGTGAAGTACAATTATCAGCTCAGATCCACAACTGAGAAGAAGTTGCCCTACTGTATTTAGTATAAACCTACATTGGGGAACTATTTATTGTAGCCAGCTGTGGGGCACTGAAACCAAGCAGGGATGATCCTGTTGGAGTCTTATCTCCGTGGGAAACCCCCATGTGACTACCCTGGTGAGTCCAAGCAGCAGTCTGTATTACGGTGTATTCATTGGCTCTAGACTGTAAGCTTTATTGAGCTGGGCCCACTTGACCAGTTTTAGGTTGTATTTTTGGAATGTGTTAATTGTGATAGTTACTTCCTATATGAATATGTTGGTGCTTTATAAATGCATGTTAATGACATGCCCATTATTCCCTTTATCATGCAGATCTGCTGAAGGAAGGAAGTGCTGTCTGCCCATCCCTGTTAGTGCAAGAAATAGAAGCAGTCCGACACAAGCACAGATCTCCAGCTTACTGTGATCAGCTTTTACATTACATTCAGAAGAACACAAGCCCGACTCCTACAGAATGCACGTAGTGCAGCCACTCTGGAATATTCAGGTGCAAGTAGCTGGCCCTTCCCATCCTCCTGTACTATTTTTAAACCTATATTTATTTTGCATTCTCAATAATGCAGAGAGAAAACTTTCCCATACCCATTTGCATATTCATGAGCCTTAAAGTAACCAACTCAGTGCCCTGAAAGCACAGTCAATGGGCCTCAGAAGAGGATTTGTTCTAACGGATCCTGACCATTTCTGCACACGCACAAGTCATGACAATCCTTTGATTACTAGAAATGCAGGAGGAAATGAATGGACATATAGTTGCTATTAATTAGACTTTCCCACGGTTTCTTTAGATTTGTACATTCGCTTTAGGTGTAGACCCACTTTCTTAAAACCAAAGATGTCTGCTTTTAAGACCAGCAGAGAAATGGATTACATTAAAAGGATGTGTACAGTATGATACCATTAGTTATGCTTGATAATCACCTTGCAGATAACTCGTTTGGGGTTGTGATCTAGCATTCAAGGCATGGTCAAACTTGTGGGGTGCAGTTATTTGTGAGTTGATGACAAGCCATGGAAAGGAACAGACAAGCTTGCTCATGATTCTTACAAATGCATAGGCTAAAACTATGTGCAGCTGCCTCAGGGTTTTAGAATTGGCTCAAGCAAATAAATATTTTATGATAAATATATGATGGCTCGATGTTCTATTCATTTCTTTAGGAAAAAGCCTAAATCAGAAATAGACTTTAAAGTGCCTCCCTACTCCAGCATTTCTTGATATCGCCATTTAAGTGTAAGGACACACGGGGAGATTAGTCTTCCCGGCGACAAATCGCCTCTTCTTCAGGGCGGCAATCTCCCCGAACTGCCTTCCTCTACCTTACTGCTGACAATAATAAAAAATCGCCAGTGGTATGGCACTCGCCCGAAGTTGCATTTCGAGGAAACTTTGGGCGACTTCGGAAAACGAAGCGTCGCGGGTGCCATCCCGCTGACGATTTTTCATTATAGCCGGCGGGAAGCCAGTTTGGGGAGATTGTCTCCCCAAAGAAGAGACGATTTGTCGCCGAGGGCGACTAATCTCCCTGAATCTGCCTGTGCTTTGCTTTGTCAAAACAGAAAAACAAAACAATCGGCTAATACTAAGGGCCATGTATCACGTTGCGTTTTCTGCACCAGAGTATCTACTCTGGGGGAGAGAAAGTCCATCCACTTTAAAAATCCCTGTGCGTTGCCAGGCAAAGCGTCAGTCTGTTAGTGAGCATATGGGGTCGATTTCGTGCAAATGATTTTGCCCCAACTGCTGCCCCTGTTGTGCACTAAGCGAATGATGCTGTGCCTGTCAATGGACAGGGATTTCGAAGTGGATGGGCACAAAAATGCAGAGATGTATGAAGTGGATGGGCGTTTTCTCTCCCCATCCCACAGAATCAGTCATTTACCCCACTTAACTGCGTGGGTAAAATTGCAATAATATTTGGTTAACTGCCTTATAGTATGATAACTTCATAAACTGCTGGTCATTAATCTTATATTCAGCCTTGACATTCCTTATAACTATCAAATCTCCATCTGCATCAAGGCTTTTATCCAAACATGTGGCTAGCCCTATTTCCACCTGGCTCCATGTGCAACTCCAACTCCCTCACAACTATCTTCCTTTGCTTTCCTTGTTCTGCAGTAAAGTCTGTCTCACAAGTGTGAAACTCAGCAGTCGTGTGCAAGGGTCAAGGCTAATGGCACACGTTGATGTTTCAGGAGCGGATTGCACTCAACTGCTCCATTGTGGTTACCTATAGCAACCTTTGCTTTTGTTTTGTGACATGTAGTAGACTGTTCAAAGCTAATCTGTTGCTAATGGCAACCAGGCCCAGATTTCGGGTTTGGGCACCCCTAGGCTCGCTGGGTCCTAGTGACCGGCGCCCTTGAGAGCCCAACCCCCCCCCCCCCCCCAATATGTGCTGGATCATCCAAGCGCTCCTTAAAACTTGCTGCCCTAGGCCCAGGCCTTTGTGGCCTATTGGCAATTGCACTTATGTAATAAATGAGCCTTTAACAGATCTATGGATTTATTTTCAAAGGAGATGCAAAGTGCAGCGTTTGAATGGCTGGGCCTGACAGGAGTGCTTCTAAAATGAAGCAAGGGGAGAACAATGGCCTCAATCAGCAGTCCTGCAGGGGGTGCCAATTTTCCAATCAAGTGTCTCTCCCATATGAGACAGTAGCCCACTCTCTGGGGTATATTTATGAAGTTAGAGGTCGCCACAGTCCTCTAGAGCAGTGCTGTCCAAGTTCTGTGGTACCGAGGGCCAAAATTTTACCGTCTTATGTGGAGAAGGGCCGATAATGGAAGTCAGTGTTGGCCACTCCCCTTTTAAACCACACCCACTATAAACCACACCCACATTACCACAAGAACTTTTAAGATCATATCCACATTAACGGTGGTAGCACACCAAAAAAACAAATGGTTGGTGCTCACTGCAAGGAAATCCCTCATCACTCATATGTGAAAAATTGAAGTCATGTTAAAAACATACCCGTAAATCCATATGCCTCATCCTCCCCTGTGGATAAAACAACAACCCCCTAACATATGATTAAACACCTTTAGGGGCCCTTAACAACAATTTCCAAATGCTAACAAACCCCTAACAGACTTACATCCCACAGGTAGGGTAGGGCCAGCAGCACTGGGCAAGCAGAGAATGGCACACACAGGGAGGCAGGGCCAGGCCAAGGTATTTTTGCACCCTAGGCAAAGGCTTCAATCAGTGCCCCCCCACCCAGTCCTGCATTACCATTTCCCACCTTACCAGTCATATAGCCCCCTGTACCTGTGCCAGCACCTATCATATTGCCTCCATTTGTACCTATACCAATGGCAGTCAATCCCTCAGATGGCCCCAATCTGTACCTGTGCCAGCATAAAACAAAACATCCATCATATTTTTACCCCCAATCTGTACCTATGCCAGCAGCAACCAAAAGAATCCATCATATTGCCCAAATTTGCATCTGTTCCAGCAGTAGCCAAAAATCCATCATATTGGCCTCAAACATCTGTGTACCTGTGCCAGCAGCCACCATATTGTCCCATGTACCTGAGCCAGCAGCAGCCAATCCCTTATATTGCCCCCAATCTGTACCTGTGCCAGCATCAGCCAAAATATACACACTATTGCCTCCATATATGTACTTGTGCCAGCAGCAGCCAAATATCCATCATATCATCTGTTTACCTGTGCAAGTAGCAGCCAAGATATTGCCCACAAATATGTACCTGTGCCAGCAGCTGCCAAAAGGAACTGGGGAGTGATTCTGTCTGGAACAGGGGGTTTATAAAGTTGCAAAACTATTAAAGGCCAAGCAAATCAGGGTTTAAAAAAGAAAGAAATTAAATTCCCCTTAAAAGTGTGCCCCACCCATGATTGCGCCCTAGGTGGGCACCTACTCTGCCTGCCCCTAGTTCCAGCCCTGCAGGGAGGGAAGGCAGAACAGAGCAGGAGACAGGGAAAGGACAGGGAAAGGAGACGTTGAACTTTCACTTTCACCCATTGATAAATACTCTTTTAAGAATCCCATAGAAATGAATGGAGAGTGAGAAATCTCACTGGCGACTGGCGATCTCAAACTTCACTCTTTGATAAATATACCCCATTGTGCTGGTGAACCCAGCCCATCCCCAATTAAAGGACCAGTAATTGCAAACATTTTTTTAAAAAAATGTTTTAATATGCTACCTAAAAAAAAAAAGACGCCAACACATTAAACTTTAAAGGTGGCCATACATGGAGAGATCCGCTCGTTTGGCGATGTCGCCAAACGAGCGGATCTCTCTCCGATATGCCCACCTTGAGGTGGGCAATATCGGGCTGATCCGATCGTGGGCCCAACGATCAGATCCTAACGAATGGGAACGGGCGGTCGGATCGCGGGACCGTATCAACGAACGGATGCGGCCACGATCCGACGGGATTTTTTGTCTCGATCGGGGAAGCCCGTCGGGGGGGCCCCATACACGGGCCAATAAGCTGCCAACTTGGGCACCTTTTATCGGCCCGTGTATGGCCACCTTAAATAAATAACTTTAAGCACTTTTTGCTGTTACTGGTCCTTTAATGGAGAGAGGAGGGAAACAGATGGCAGGGAGAGTTGTCCTGCTAATGTAATTCACTTATTCCGTGCTATGCAGATTCACTCAACATGACACAAGGGTCAGGGAACAAACAAAAAAGTTTTATTTGATGATGATTGTATTTGTTCAATGATAAAGTCTTGACTGCCACTTTCTGTTGCCAATTTGAGCCAAAATCAGCCCAATCATTTGTAGCCTGTTAAAGGGATACTATCATGGGAAAAAAAAAAATTCAAAATGAATCAGTTAATAGTGCTGCTCCAGCAGAATTCTGCACTGAAATCCATTTCTCAGAAGAGCAAACAGATTTATTTTATATTCAATTGTGCTCTGATAAACTTGTGCTCTGATAAACTTCAATCACTCATTACTGCTGTACTGCAAGTTGGAGTGATTTCACCCCCTCCCTTTTCCCCCCCAGCAGCCAAACAAAAGAACAATGGGAAGGTAACCAGATAACAGCTCCCTAACACAAGATAACAGCTGCCTGGTAGATCTAAGAACAGCATTCAATAGTAAAAACCCATGTCCCACTGAGACACATTCAATTATATTGAGAAGGAAAAACAGCAGCCTGCCAGAAAGCATTTTTGTGCAGGCAGAAGTCACATGACCAGGGGCATCTGGGAAATCGACAAAATGTCTAGCCCCGTGTCAGATTTCAAAATTGAATATAAAAAAATCTGTTTGCTCTTTTGAAAAATGGATTTCAGTGCAGAATTCTGCTGGAGCAGCACTATTAACTCATGTGTTTTGAAAAAAACATGTTTTCCGATGACAGGATCCCTTTAAGACCTATCCTAGGTGTGGGTTATATCCTGGTAGTATAGCCCAAACACACGGGCTGTTATGGAGATATTACAGAAATCCAGGAGGATGAGATAAAACAGTCATGGTTTCCCAGCTCTTCTCTTCTGGCTTATGAGACTGGCCGGCCTTCAGGCACAACTGCTTTGGTGCGACGCACAATACTCACGTGTTTCTGGAGAAACTCCTCAACTGCCCCATCATCAAAATGCCGAGACTGTTAAAAAAACAAACAAACCAGGGGATAATGATCACATATGTTAAAACATACATGCAGCTGCAAAACCTGGAGAATCAAAACATATCTGTTTATTTGTGCGGGCATCAATTTTGGCCTTTTAGTAGGACACTGACTATACTTGAACCATATTTTAATTATCTATCCCTTTAAGAATCTTAAACTATTTATTGCATATTGGCCTTGGACATACTGTATCTCATTTTATAAGACACGGAAATGTAAAGCCCTATGTTTCAAAACGTATGCCCTTGCAAAGATGAGTATGTCAGGGTCATTTACCCTAGCAGGTTTATTGTTCAGAGGCTGGAAGATGAATATTAAAAGGGATTAGTGATGAGCAAATTTTTTTGCCATCCATGGAATCACGGAAAAATTCGGCATTTCTCCAACTGCAAATTTTTTCGCTAAACTGCGGCAAACGTGGACAACTTTGCCGAAACAAAAAAGTTGCAGAGATAAAAATGTCGACAAAAAAAAAAACGCCATAAGAAAAAACACCCATTGACTTTAATGCATTTGGACAAAAAAAGTCGCCATATGAAAAAAGAGCCCATTGACTTTAATGCATTTGGCCCAAAAAAGTCGGCATTAGAAGAAACGACCGTTACCATTAATACATTTCGACAACAAAGTCGCCATCGGAAAAAACAGCTGTTGACTTTAATGCAATTGGACAAAAAAGTTGCCATAAGAAAAAACGCCCATTGGGGGTCATTTTTTAACACTGAGCAAATTTGCCCATGGGCAGTAACCCATGGC
This sequence comes from Xenopus petersii, assembly GCA_038501925.1. Taxonomy (NCBI): domain Eukaryota; kingdom Metazoa; phylum Chordata; class Amphibia; order Anura; family Pipidae; genus Xenopus; species Xenopus petersii. Next base: position 30,387,850 of record CM076688.1, read on the forward strand.
AACCAATCAAATTGCTGCATTCATTGTTCTACTTCCAGCTGGCTTTAAAAAGCTAATCACTGTTTGGTTGCTATAGGTAACTGCCCATGGACAAATTTGCCCAGTGTTGATAAATGAGCCCCATTGACTTTAATACATTTGGACAAGAAAGTCATCATAAGAAAAAACTCCCATTGACTTTAAAGGGCATGTAAAGTCTAAAATAGAATAAGTCTAGAAATACTATATTTTGTATACTAAATATAAACATGAACTTACTGCACCACAAGCCTAATCAAACAAATAATTTATGCTTTCAAAGTTGGCTACAGGGGGTCCCCATCTTGTAACTTTGTTAAACATCTTTGCAAGACTAAGACTGTGCACATGCTCAGTGTGGTCTGGGCTGCTTAGGGATCGTCATAAACAAAGCTGCTTGAGTTCTGCATGGCTGGGAAGTAAGGCGGGGGCTCCCCCTGCTGTTCATAAGTATGATTGTTTCCCTGCTCAGCAGTTAGGGACCGTCTGACAATTCCTATCCACAGCAGTAATGAGAATTTCTTTGAGCATACTCGTACAAATACCGGGGTTACTGGTTGTACTTGAAGGGTGGATATGAAGGAATTATGGCTTCCCAAAAAGTGTATAATGCATAGTTACAATGCTGGTCTTCTGTGTGATGCACCGGGGACCCTGAGAGTCTTGTTTATTAAAGGAGTGGTTCATCTTAAATGTTTACTATGTTATAGAATGGCCAACTCTAACTAACGTTTCAATTGGTCTTCATTATTTATTTTTTTTACAAAATTTTTTTTTAATAATTTGCTTTCTTCTTCTGATTCTTTTCAGTTTTCAAATTTGAGTCACAGACCTGATCTAAAAACAAATGCTCTGTAAGGCTCTGGGGACCAGACCTAGGGTAGGCGACAGAGGAGGTACATGCCCCAGCTTTTGCACCCCAGGCACATTCCTACGCTGACTATCCCTAGTTCCGACCCTGAATCTCACTCTCTACATCATACTAAGGGGGTTATTTATCAAAGGTCAAGTTTGTGAGGTTTTTTTCTAACTCGAATAAGCTTAGCTCACAACTTGATTGTCTTCGTCATTTATGAAAAAAACTCAAATTGATCGAGTTTTCTAATACACACCACCGAAACAAAACAAAAATCACGAAGGCAAAAAGCATCTTCAAATGGTTCACGGGACCTCTGCCATTGATTTCTACGTGAACATGACAGGTTTTAGCTGGAGTATTTTCAAAAATGATTTTTTTCAGGAAAAACTTTGATAAATAACCCGCTTAATGTGTATAGAGTTTAGTAATAGGATATAAAGAACATTTGACATAAGGGGTCAAAATCACTAACCTCCAAAAATTCGCCAGCGACGGCTTCGCTCACAGCTCAACACTTCGCCAGACCTAGATTCACCAGCACAACGCTAATTCACTAAAATCCGAAGTTGCGTCCAAGGTGCAGAACGCTGGCGAAGTAACGCTAGTGTTACTGCACCAAGCAATGCGAAGTTGCACTAGTGTTGGCTAATTTGTATACCGCAGGAAGTTAAAGTTGAATGGACGTATATGTAGCAGCAAATACATTACACTACACAAGCCCGGGAAACCATAATAAAATAAAGTAAAGTTGTTATATTGCACTACACATATGCCCAGTGTATAGTTTATGTGACATATGTTAGGAAATGAAGGGGGGAAGCCGTGCACCCCAAAAATAATTTACGCTCTTCTTCAGCCTATCACCCTGAAAAAGGAAAAGACACCAGCATTTTTTGGGATTCAGAAAAATTTTCAACAATTTTTTTAGGAAGTCCTGTCTACTCTATTGTACTTTGCCTGGTCTGAGGTGGCGAAGGTAAATCTGGCGCAAGAGGTAGCATTCAGTAAAATCCGCATCTTAGCGAATTTGCAAAGTTACGTCCATTCGCCAGAGCGCAAATTCGCCAGGCGTTAGGGAGTGAAGTACCACTAGAGTCTATCTCCTTCGCTAGAGAAGTTACGCCAGCGACCATTAGTAAATTGGCGAAGAAATGACATCACGCTGGCGAATTTTTGCTTGCGTTAGTCACTTCGCCCTTTTGTAAATTTGCCCCAAGGACTTTTATGTGAGATTATTAGGGCCAGTTATATCTAATACGACTTGGACTATCCAGTAGAATATAGGTTTTTGCTTGTGCAATGATTACTGAAAAATCAGTCTTGCAATGTATTAGTAATGTACTGTATATTTTGTTCTTTGGAGTGCTCCAGTTTCCCTGTGCTAAATATGGCTCATTTTAATAAGCCGATTCCTTCGCTCTCTGTAGATGTCTGGCTTTATTTGTTCTATGTCCCTACAGTACAAATCCGATGAATGTGTTGCAGACTGCAGGCTTAATCTGTGCTCCCGACGGATCATCCGACAGACAGCTGAAAGTGATGGGATAAAACACAGACGTCACAGCCATTACCAAGTACTAATCTCATGTCCAGTGCTTCTTTTGGATTCCACCCAGGGACCCCTGTTCATTATTTTACCCAAAGCTGTGCTGTGATACACTCACCTGTAGCTCCGTTACACTCACCTGTAGCTCCATATCAGGCTGGCACTGACAAAACCCACCATGAAACTGAACATTGTGCTCCCCCAAGTAACATTCATATAGAACGTGAATGACTTGGAGAGCAGCAGATGGGTCACATTTTGGGCATATACTTTCCAGTTTTGGCTAATGTAGACTGCATCGACCCTGCCCTTCTGTTCACTATTTTAAAAGGAGCACAATATGCAGCAGGTCTAGTAACCCATAGTAACCAAACCGATTTAAAACGAGACCAGTGAATGCTACCTGCTGATTGAATGCTTTGAAACTTTGTTAAATTACCTTGTAGACCTCTTTCAACTTCTCTCTGAATTAGCATTAACTGTGCAGAATTATTTATTTTTGTCCTTCATTAATATTGGCCCAACACATTCAGCAGCGCTTTACAGACATTATACGCCATTCACATCAGCCCCTGCCCCAATGGAGCAGTGATCACATTCACTCTTTGGTCTAGTCTTTATTAAAGGAGAACTAAAGCTTAACAAAAGAAGTAGGTTAGAAATGTTGTAAATTATGTTTTGTGTTTCTGTACCAGCCCAAGGCAACCATAGCCCTTTAGCAGGGAAGATCTGTGTCTCCAAAGATGCCCCAGTAGCTCCCCATCTTCTTTTCTGCTGATTCACTGCACATGCTCTGTGCTGCTGTCACTTACTGAGCTTAGGGACCCACTCACAATATACAGTACATATAGAATAGAAATGTCACAATATAAGTCTGATTAGTAATTAATACAGATAATTACTACATGGCAGCACAGAAACCAGTGCAACTAGCAGAATTTAATAATCAGCCCTGTAGCATCAGCTTATATTACAGACCAACCTCATTTTCTGCTTGATAATTAGTGACAACCCCTAAGTTTAGCTTCTCAACAGCTGCTCAGAGCACACTGAGCATGTGAGTGTCACAGACACTTTCCAAGATGGTGACCCCCTGTGACAAGTTTGAAGTCCTGGATCATTGCTGCTATTGACAAGCTGAAACTTTAGTCTGCTGCAATAAGTTTAGTATATAAAATATGGCATTTTTAGACATATTTATTTTTAGGGTTTAGATCTCCTTTAAGAGCCATTTTATGTATTTGGATTGAATTGGGGTGTGGGATGAAACCCAGGCATCGCCACGGAGAACATACAAACTATTACAGAGAGTGCTCTAGCTGAAATTGAACTCTGTACCCCAGCACAACAAGAAGTAACAATGCTAAATTGCTGCTGCAGCCACATTACATCATAGGATGACAAGGTAGCACTGATGGACCACACTACACTGCACTTGGGGGCTGATTTATAAGGGTCAGGCCACACAAGCAGATTCGGGGAGATTAGTTGCCCCAGCGACAAATCTCCTCTTCTTCGGGGCAACAATCTCCCCCAGCTGCCTTCCCCCTGCCCTCCGCTGGCTAAAATGAAAATCTCCTGGGGGAAGGCACACGTGGTACTTTGTTTTCCGAAGTCGCCCGAAGTTGCCTCACGAGGAAACTTCGGGCGACTTCGGAAAACAAATCTCCCCGAATGTGCTTGTGTGGCCTGACCCTTGAAGGTGGAGCATTAGAATCTTTTTTTTTTTACCTCGGATGAACACAAAACTCGAATGGTATCTTACTTAAAGGGATCCTGTAATCGGAAAACATGTTTTTTTCAAAATACATCAGTTAATAGTGCTACTCCAGCAGAATTCTGCATTTTGTCAATTTCTCAGCTGCCCCTGGTCATGTGACTTGTGTCTGCACTTTAGGAGAGGAATGCTTTCTGGCAGGCTGCTGTTTTTCCTTCTCAATGTAACTGAATGTGTCTCAGTGGGACATGGGTTTTTACTATTGAGTGTTGTTCTTAGATCTGCTAGCAGGGCCGCCATCAGGGTGGGACAGGGGGGACAAGCGTACCGGGCCCGGGCATGAAGGGGGGCCCGGCAGCGCTGCATTTTTTGAAGATCCGGGCCCCCCTTACGAGCGCCCGAGCCGTACGTCCTCCCTCTGCGTTGCTGAATGCGGAAGTGCCTAAAAGCCGAAGCCGATGCGCCGAAAAGACCCAAAGTCACGAAAAAAGCCGAAGTCCCGAAGCACCGAAAAGACCCGAAGTCATGAAAACAGCCGAAGTCCTGAATCGGCGCAAAGACCCGAAGTCACAAAAGGAGGCGAAGTTGAAGTACTGAAGCCATGAGTTCAATTTTTTAATCCCCTGGCCACCAATGTATTATTTTAATATTCTATAGGCCCCTGCCACCAATCTTTTTGTAAAACATTTTTTTTGGGGCCCCCATTTTTGTTAACTTGTAAGGGGGCCCCTGCCACTTTTTTTTTTTTCTTTTTTTTTTTGGGGGCCCCAATTTGTTTTTAACTTATAAGGGGGCCCCTGCCACCAATGTTTTGTTTTTTTTTTCAGTTTTTTTTACATTTTTTTTGTTGGGGCCCCAAGTTTTTTTTAACTTATAAGGGGGCCCCTGCCACCAATGTTTTTTTAAAAAAACAATTTTTTGGGGGGCCCCAATTTTTTATTAGGGGGCCCTGACCATCAATAGCTTTTTATAACTTGTGTGTGGGGGGGTTACTTTTTTAGCGCTGATGTCTGTGTGGTCTTTTAACTGCGATGTGGAGTGGGCGGCATATGGGGTGGAGCTTGGTTGTCAGTGTGGGCGGGGCCCAGGGGGCCCCAAAAATTTTGTTGTACGGGGCCCCGTGATTTCTAATGGCGGCCCTGTCTGCCAGGCAGCTGTTATCTTGTGTTAGGGAGCTGCTATCTGTTTCATTCCCATTGTTCTTTTGTTTGGCTGCTGGGGGGGAAGAGGGAGGGGGTGATATCACTCCAACTTGCAGTACAGCAGTGAAGAGTGACTGAAGTATATACATAGTAACATAGTAAGTAAGGTTGAAAAAAGACACATGTCCATCGAGTTCAACCTTTTTTTTTTATTAACTACCTATCTGCCAGTTGATCCAGAGGAAGGCAAAAAACCCATCTGAAGCCTCTCCAATTTGCCTTAGAGGGGGAAAAATTCCTTCCTGACTCCAAAATGGCAATCGGACTAGTCCCTGGATCAACTTGTACTATGAGCTATCTCCCATAACCCTTTATTCCCTCACTTGCTAAAAAGCCATCCAACCCCTTCTTAAAGCTATCTAATGTATCAGCCTGTACCACTGATTCAGGGAGAGAATTCCACATCTTCACAGCTCTCACTGTAAAAAACCCCTTCCGAATATTTAGGCGGAACCTCTTTTCTTCTAATCGGAATGGGTGACCTCGTGTCAGCTGGAAAGACCTACTGGTAAATAAAGCATTAGAGAGATTATTATATGATCCCCTTATATATTTATACATAGTCATCATATCACCCCTTAAGCGCCTCTTCTCCAGCGTGAACATCCCCAATTTGGCCAGTCTTTCCTCATAGCTAAGATTTTCAATACCTTTTACCAGCTTAGTTGCCCTTCTCTGTACCCTCTCTAATACAATAATGTCCTGTTTGAGTGATGGAGACCAAAATTGTACGGCATATTCTAGATGGGGCCTTACAAGTGCTCTATACAGTGGAAGAATGACCCCCTCCTCCCTTGACTCTATGCCCCTTTTAATACAGCTCAAGACCTTATTTGCCCTTGATGCTGCTGACTGGCATTGCTTGCTACAGACAAGTTTATCATCTACAAGGACTCCAAGGTCCTTTTCCATAATGGATTTGCCTAGTGCAGTCCCATTAAGGGTATAAGTGGCTTGGATATTCTTTCATCCCAGGTGCATGACTTTACATTTATCAACATTGAATCTCATTTGCCACTTAGCTGCCCAGATTGCCATTTTGTCAAGATCGTGTTGCAAGGATGCCACATCCTGGATGGAATTAATTGGGCTGGATAATTGTGTGTCATCTGCAAACACTGATACATTACTTACAACACCCTCCCCTAAGTCATTAATGAACAAGTTAAATAAAAGTGGACTCAATACTGAGCCCTGGGGGACCCCACTAAGAACCTTACTCCAAGTAGAGAATGTCCCATTAACAACCACCCTCTGTACCCGATCCTGTAGCCAGTTTCCTATCCATGTGCGACTTCATTAAGCCCAACAGACCTTAGTTTAGAAAGCAGTCGTTTGTGGGGCACAGTATCAAACGCTTTGGCGAAATCCAAATAGATCACATCTACTGCCCCCCCACTATCCAGAATCTTACTTACCACATCATAAAATGCAATCAAATTAGTCTGACATGACCTATCCTTCATAAAGCCATGCTGATTGTTGCTCATAATGCCATTCATTAGGACAAAATTGTGAATGTGATCCCTTAACAAGCCTTCAAATAATTTGCCCACCACAGATGTCAAGCTTACTGGCCTATAATTGCCAGGCTGAGATCGTAATCCCTTTTTAAATATCAGAGCACAAGTCACATGACTTCTAGGTAGCGGATCCTATACCTGTACATGTATTTGGACTAGTTTACGTATATGCCACTGACTGATCCCATCTATGGACAATTTTGCAACTTGCATAGCTAATGGTGCTCAAACAAATGAGCAGATTACAGAGGGCTGTTACTAGATCTATCAATTGATATTCAGCCAAATACAATGTAGGCAGTGAGGTCACAATTAATAGGCAGTATCTACCTTAAATGTCTCTCTCTTGACTCCATTGCAAGCCTTTGTGTGAATATAGTATATAGTATAGGGTGTTTTCTTTCTCGGTTAGTAAGGCGGGTCTGAATTCTTCTCCGTAAGTATCTATGGCACATAAATTATATTATAGCTACAAACATACACTCCACCCTTCTACCATTTGGCAGAATGCAATATTCTGCTGTTTCTCTTAAAAATGTATGGGACCTGTTAGCCAGAATGCATGTCACCTGAGGTTTTTCTGATAATGGATCTTCAACTTAGGTCTACTAAAAAATCATTTAAATAATAACTTTAAATAAACCCAATAGACTGGTTTTGCCTCCAATAAGGATTAATTATATCTTAGTTGGGATCAAGTACAAGCTACTGTTTTATTATTACAAAGAAATCATTTTTAAAAATGTGAATTATTTGGATTAAATGGAGTCAGTCTTCCTGTAATTCAGAGCTTTCTGGATAACGGGTTTCTACATAATGGATCTCATACCTGTACATTACAGTTATAGGTGGACTCCAGGCCCAGATTAATGATCTGTGGATGCCAGAGGGGCTGCTATAAAATGCCATTAACAGTCAATATTTATTGGGCATGTGGGGGGGGGGCTAGTTAGGCCTTTGTGTACTTGAAATACCAGGGAATATTTGAACCCCAGTCCAGACCTGATGTTTTGGACATGAATCCCAGTCCCTTGGTGTTTTGGACATACTTATATACTTATAATCAATGTACGCTTTACTTAAAATGAATGTCACACATAGGATTTGTCTTATCCAGGGGCGAAACTACAGAGGAAGCAGACCTGGGGCCCCAGGAGGTATAGGGACCCCATGAGGCCCTAATTCATATACAATTTCAATAAATACTGGTAAAACAGATCAACCTCTACACATTTTGGGGGCATGAAAAATAATTTGCCGTAGGGCCCAGTGATATCTAGTTATGCCACTGCTTTTATCCTAGGTATACACAGTTAGGCCCATAAATCTTTGGACAGAGACAACTTTTTTTTCTAATTCTGGTTCTATACATTACCACAATGAATTTTAAATAAAACAACTCAGATGCAGTTGAACTGCAGACTTTCAGCTTTAATTCAGTGGGTTGAACAAAAAGATTGCATAAAAATGTGATGAACTAAAACCTTTTTTAACACAATCACTTCATTTCAGGGGCTCAAAAGTAATTGGACCATTGACTCAAAGGTTATTTCATAGGCAGGTGTGGACGATTCCTTTGTTATGTCATTATCAATGAAGCAGATAAAAGCCCTGGAGTTCATATGAGGGGGGGAGGGGGGTGCTTGTATGTGGAAGATTTTGCTGTGAACAGACAACATGCGGTCAAAGGAGCTCTCCATGCAGGTGAAACAAGCCATCCTTAAGCTGCAAAAACAGAATAAAACGATGTGAAACAACGAGTGGCAAAATCTACAGTTTGGTACATCCTGAGAAAGAAAGAAAGAAAGCACTGGTGAACTCAGCAATGCAAAAAGACCTGGACGTCCACGGAAGAGAACAGTGGTGGATGATCCCAGAATAATTTCCATGGTGAAGAGAAACTGCTTCACAACAGTCAAACAAGTGAACAACATTCTCCAGGAGGTAAGCGTATCGATAACCAAGTCTGCCATAAAGAGAAGACTGCATGAAAGTAAATCCAGAGGGTGCACTGCAAGGTACAAGCCACTCATAAGCATCAAGAATAGAAAGGCTAGATAGGACTTTGCTAAAAAAAAAAAAACATCTAAAAAAGCCAGCACAGTTCTGGAAAAACATTCTTTGGACAGATGAAACTAAGATCAACCTCTACCAGAATGATGGCAAGAAAAAGTATGGAGAAGGTGTGGAACAACTCATGATCCAAAGTATACCACATTATCTGTAATACATGGAGGAGGCAGTGTGATGGCTTGGGCGTGCATGGCTGCCAGTGGCACTGGGACACTAGTGTTTATCCATGATGTGACACAGGACAGAAGCAGCCAAATTAATTCTGAGGTGTTCAGAGACACTGTCTGCTCAAATCCAGCTAAATGCAGTCAAATTGATTGGGAGGCGTTTCATAATACAGATGGACAATGACCCAATCTTTTTGTTCAACCCACTGAATTGAAGCTGAAAGTCTGCAGTTCAACTGCATTTGAGTTGTTTCATTTACAATTCATTGTGATAATGTACAGAACCAAAATTAGAAAAAAAGTTGTTTCTGTTCAAAGATTTATGGGCCTAACTGTACTACAGTCATTTGCCAGTTATGAAAATGGCCCTTGGCTTTATTTTGTACAGTTACCAAGTAAATGATTACAGGCAATTCGAGCTTTGTCAGATGAGAAACTCTCCTTTTTCAGTGTTAGAGCATTACACACCTTAGTGGCCTGGGCTTTGATCTTTGTCCCACTAGTCTCACCAGTGGGAGGGCTTAGAGATTTTTTCAGTTCTGAAAGTCACACAATTCAAGAATGAAAGGTGTGCTATAGAGCAAATGGCTGTAAGTGAAAGGAGGATAAAGCTTACCTCGGACCGTTGCTAAGCAGCTTTCACAATACATTCCTGGGAAGGAAAAAAGGTTGGAATTTAATGACAAATTAAATGTGTTTGGATAGTGGAGTGATTTGGTTAAATTGGAGGACTGGCAGCAAACTGGCAAATGTGGTTCAGTGTTGATAAATGCATGGTTATGTACTTTATTAGAAATAATATAAATAATAAGTTACACACTTGATGGAAGTGTGCAGTGCTGGGTGTTGGGGGTTTCCTGAGGGTAGAACTACATGGGCGATTTAGGTCTGATCCGACACCACGCGACAAACCGCTGGCGTCAAGTGAGATGCGCCGGAAATAAGGTAAGAAATAGAAATGGCGGATGAAGTCGCAGCATGCATCCGACACAACACGACTGTCAGACGCAGACGCTGCATGACAGTCATGTCGGATGAACGATGCAACACAATCCAACTTTGCTCTTGCTTACCTGCCTTTTTTTGCTCTTATGTATATTTTTTCCCCTGATAAAGGCCTTAAATAGTCGAAACACATAGGGCTTATATTTATGGGGCCTTTATGTTTTGTATTATTTACTTGATGGATTAAATATATTTTTTCAATTTCTGAGTGTGCAGTCTTCACCTTTGGAATGTTCTTTACCCTTGCTGACTCTATTGGGGAGTCCCGTAAGTACTGCACCTCACTTTTGCCTTTTTTTTGCAACTTTGGGCGACTATTGAAAACACATCACCGCGCGTGCATTAGCGCAGGCGACTTTGCATTGTAACCTATGGGTAAAAACGCAGAGGCAGTTCGGGGAGATAGTCGCTCAAAAGATGAGACGATTAGTCACCAGGCGACAAAATCTCCCCGAATCTCCTCATGTGGACTAGCCCTAAAGAAGCTCCATGAGGGGAGGGGTCGCCGAATCTGTAACTGATCTAAATTGATACGTTAAGTTGCAGTTTTTATCTTTGTCCCTGCTGAGCAGAATCCATGAGTTCATTAAAGGCAGCTGTTAGAATTGATACAATAGTTGCTAATATTCCAGAGATGTATCAACTAAATGTGGAGAAGGCATCACTGATTTAAAAGAGAACTAAACCTTAAAAATGAATGTGGCTAAAAATGCCATATTTTATATACTGAATTTATTGCACCGGCCTAAAGTTTCAGCTTGTCAATATCAACAATGATCCAGGACTTCAAACTTGTCACAGGGGGTCACCATCTTGGAAAGTGTCTGTGACACTCACATGCTCAGTGGGCTCTGAGCAGCTGTTGAGAAGCTAAGCTTAGGGGTCGTCACTAATTATCAAGCAGAAAATTAGGTTGTCCTGTAATTTAAGCTGATGCTACAGGGCTGATTATTAAATTCTGATGCAAATTGCACTGGTTTCTGAGCTGCCATGTAGTAATTATCTGTATTAATTACTAATCAGCCTTATACTGTGACATTTCTATTCTATGTGTACTGTATATTGTGAGTGGGTCCCTAAGCTCAGTAAGTGACAGCAGCACAGAGCATGTGCAGTGAATCAGCAGAAAAGAAGATGGGGGCTACTGGGGCATCTTTGGAGACACAGATCTTTACTGCTAAAGGGCTGTGGTTGCCTTGGGCTGGTACAGAAGCACAAAACATAATGTACAGCACTTCTAGCTACTTCTTCAGTTAAGTTCAGTTTAGTTCTCCTTTAAAGCTGATATGCCCTTGATCCTCACATGCCATGGTATGCCCATTCTCTTGTCCTCTTTTTGTCAGTTTATTAGGATAACCTTATTTGCCATTTTATAAGGTATTTTCTTGCAAAGAGCAGTCTAGCAAATCCAGCCAATGATTGGTTAGTATGAGTAACCAGAATTGAAGAAAATTTGTACCTTACCTACATGATTCATAGGGGAGCTATCTAACAGTTCTATTTTTCTGTAAGGAATAATGTTTTGCAGGCGGGCATTCTAAAATGCTGGGACCAGTTTATTAGATTTAAGGAAGCCACTAAATGAGACTCGTTTCCTCAACCTAACAATTATCCCTGGTCGATCCTATTACTAATTCATCTGGTTAAGAGTATTCTTGTTAAAAGCCTCATTTCTGTTCTGCAAGCATTTACCTGGCATAATATGTGGTCAATGGTCCCATACCAACCCATTATCTCCTCCTGCAGTAGTTGAAATCTGCCAGTTAGGCTGCACTATAAAATGTTGTGAAATCACAAGAAGGCAAGTACAGAGGGTATAAAGTGTATTAAATTCAATGCTCTTTAAATGATTTGTTGAGCTCACTGTAAAGTTGCTCATACATTCCAGATTAGCACACAGATGAATGAGCATTTCAACTAATGAAATCGATAGCTGAGACAGATTTACTGGGAATACATTCAAGGTTTGGTTGTCAGATAGAAACATTACACACTAGTGTATAGAAGAACCTTCATTTTTCATATATATACATTTTTCTTTTGCCTTATTTCCCCAGTTTTTTAGTAATATATTATTGACTGTCCTGATGGTTGTGGCATTGCCATCGGCAGATCCCCCATCTCCTTTATTGGGCCATTAATTGCTTTATAATACGTTTAACAAACCCCACATGTTTGAAAATATGCAATTGATCCTTATTGACCATGCCCTGGTATTCCCATCCCTCTCTTGACCTCTTTTTTTGACAGTTTATTAGGATAACCTTATTTGCCATATTATAAGGTGTTTTCTTGCAATGAGCAGACTAGCATATCCAGCCAATGATTGGTTAGAGTCATGATTGATTGGTTGCTATGGGTTGCTATCAGACTATACGGCTGTTATTACCTTTCCTCGTTAAGATCTCAGTAACTATAAGAATAACAAAAGGTTACAAAGTATTACCTACAGTTTGGGTTGATTTATACAGATGTACTGCTTTCATAGATGAACAGATGAATGTACCGGGTTGCGTTATGTAAACTGTAAAATTATTGCAAATTGCAAGGATTTTTGCTCACCCCCATTTTATCCAGATATAGACTCTAAAATGATCTCCAGAGCTGCCAAATAGACAGTATGGGGCATATTTGTCATGGGGAAGAAAAAATTTTTCAAAATGAATCAGTTAATAGTGCTGTTCTAGCAGAATTCTGCACTGAAATTCATTTCTCAAAAGAGCAAACAGATTTTTTTATATTCAATATTGAAATTTGACATGGGGCTAGACGTATTGTCAATTTCCCAGCTGCCCCAAGTCATGTGACTTGTGCTCTGATAAACTTCAATCACTCTTTACTGCTGTACTGCAAGTTGGAGTTATATCACCCCCTCCCTTTCCTTCCCCAGCAGCCAAACAAAAGAACAATGGGGAGGTAACCAGATAACAGCTCTGTAACACAAGATAACAGCTGCCTGGTAGATGCACTCAATAGTAAAAACCCATGTCCCACTGAGACACATTCAGTTACATTGAGAAGGAAAAACAGCAGCCTGCCAGAAAGCATTTTTCTACTAAAGTGCAGGCATAAGTCACATGACCAGGGGCAGCTGGGAAATTGACAAAATGTCTAGCCCCATGTCAGATTTCAAAATTGAATATAAAAAAATCTGTTTCCTCTTTTGAGAAATGGATTTCAGTGCAGAATTCTGCTAGAGCAGCACTATTAACTGATTCATTTTGAAAAAAAAATTTTCCCATTACAGTATCCCTTTAACTCAAAGGTGAACAACCCCTTTAAGAGGCAACAAATAATCAAGTAACTGATCGTACCTCCCAACTGTCCTGTTTTTAGAGGCACAGTTCCTCTTTTGACAGCTCAACCTGCAGTTGTACTGGAAAGTCCCGTTTTTCTCTGCACTGAACAGCCAAAAAAATGAAACAAAGTTTCTTAATTGGCTTTTGGCAGAGAGCCCAGAACAGCCACAACAGAAGATAAGATACATTTGTAACAATTCAAATGTATCTAGATAAGCAATCTAGATAAGCAAATAAGTAATTGTAACAATATAACTGGTCCCTTTTGAAAAGTTTGACTCACAGCTTAAAGGGCAATTCACTTCATTAGCAAAATTGTAACTGAAAAAAAACCACAGAAATATGGCCAAACTTTTATAACCTGCGAAATTTAGTAAAATTAACATGGTAATTAGGGGTGTGGCCTCAAAAATTTCACCACACGCGTGCCAACTTTTTTGTCTCTCTTTTTATTTCCAAAATGTTGGGAGGTATGCAACTGGTAAAGGTATTTACATATCAGGTTAAAAGTCACTGTTCATATTTGCAATTCTTGCCGTCTCAATGAGGTGTGTACAAGAGAAAAACAAGTTATTCCTTTGAAGTGTGCACAGCTTGACTATGTTAGACAAAAATGTAAACTTGGGTGACATTCATGACGACCGTCATGTGAATATAGAATCTTTTCTATTTAGGAGGCAGAAGAAGTTCAACCATGAAATCTGAGAATGTCTTTCCTAATCCCCAAATCCCCATCTTGTGTATAACCTCCTGTAATCTTCCTCCTGTAAATCTGTTTCTGCAGGAGAAGGGGGAGGTGAAGAAATAGTTTTGCAACAGGTACTGGTTTCATTCATTTCATTGCGTGGCCTAGAATGGTTATTTAAATTGAATAAGGGATGGAGCTAGTGTTGCCACCTGGCCGGTATTTTACAGGCCTGGCCGATAAAAATGATGGCTGATCCCAATGTTATTAATAGGGAAAAAAGATAAATATATAAGAAGGACAGTAGTTTTTCCCAGAAAAGGTGGCAACCCTAGATGGAGCAAATGTCCCCATTGTAAATCCCTATGTACCTATGATTCATTTTGTTTAATGGCGATGAAACTGTCCTTAATTTCTTTTAAATTGTTTGCCCTTGTGTTTTCACTCTTTTTAGTCTGAACTCGAATTTAGGGGCAGATTTATCAAGGGTCGAATTTAGAGTTCATGGGAGTTTGTTGAAATTCGAAAAAAAAAAACCTGCCAATCGAAATTTATCAAAAAATGTAAATTTTTCTAACTTGGGTGAATGGGATCAAAATGCAAACTCAAATCGAATTTGAATTCTTAAAGTGCCACTACATGATAAATTTTGAAAATCTAATTCAATTTTTTTTAAAAACTTTAATCGAATTTTAGCTATTGCCTAGTTGAATGTCACATAAAAAAACCTCTAAAATGTGAACTCATATTCGAAAATTCACTTCGACCCTTGATAAATCTGCCCCATAGGGTGGTGGTCATCCACCACCCAATAGTACCTCTTCCTCTTGCCATTGCATTGTGTCTAGTATCTAGATTCATGATGGTACAGTCAGGGGCCAAGGTATGGAAAAGTGAGATTTGGTGGAGGGGCTTGTTGTGGAGTGGATATGTTTTAGTTGGATGGTGGGTCAGGTTTACTTGGGGCACATGACTTGGGGCAACTGGGAAATTGACAATATGTCTAGCCCCATGTCAGATTTCAAAATTGAATATAAAAAAATCTGTATGCTCTTTTGAGAAATGGATTTCAGTGCAGAATTCTGCTGGAGCAGCACTATTAACTGATTCATTTTGAAAAAAATGTTTTTTCTTATGACAGTATCCCTTTAACTAAATCTGCCTAATGCTAGCATTGACAAGAGGATGCCAGAAAGCAGATGTGAGCCTCCATTTTTATTGTTATGATCATTTTTATTGCTTATCTCTTTATTCAGCCCTCTCAGACATCCTTCATTCTGACATTCAGATGCCTGGGTGCTAGCAGATAATAGCCTAAATGCTAACCACAGAGCTGCAGAATCAAATGGAAATCATTAAAAATCCTAAACAATAAAAAAAACATCTTAGCCTGCTATTGTCTACTCTCCTTTATACTAAAACCATCCAGTGACATGATCATTTTTTTGAAAGTAAACTTGGTTGGCCAAATGAACAGAGCGACATAATTTATAGCCAGATACATACCATTCCTCCACAGCAGCAGTCCTCAGATTGTAATGGTCTTGCAACCTCCTTTCAAGTAGTAATTAATAGTGGAAGTGAAATTCTTGGTACATTTTTAGAGCTTGTCTGGGCAGTGTGTGGGAATTTCAAAATTCAGCCCATGGCAATTTTGCCAGAAGACATTGGCTTTACATGAAAAGAAAAGTGTCACTTACTGTGATCAACTCCAGGTAGAAGCTCAACCTTTGCCTAGGCTGAAAATACAAAGCTCCATAGGACTGCCCATAATGTGCCATTCATTGCTCCTTGCTAAATAAATTATATTCTAGCAATTTTTAAAAAAAGGAAAAAAAAAAATAAAAATTCCAAGTTGCAAAGACAACTTCTATTCAAGGGGCTAAAACTGATCTGTCTACTTTTAAGGATGAGGCCACACGAGGAGACTCCTGAGGCAACTTTGGGCGACTATTGAAAACACATCGCCGCGTGTGCATTAGCGCAAGCGACTTTTCATTCTAGCCTATGGGCAAAAAATGCTGAGGCAGTTCGGGGAGTCGCTCAAAAGACGAGGACATTAGTCGCCAGGCGACAAAATCTCCCAGAAACTCCTCGTGTGGACTAGCCCTGCAAAAACACTCCACCTTAGTGCTAATGTGAATTCACCATGGCAACAGTGACTTCCGCTTGCAAGGCTTAGAAACAACACTGCTTGGGTGCACAGTGTATGGAATGAGGAACTCTCACTTTAAGAACTGGTTTATTAGTTAGCATTTAGAAGTTTTTTAATTTAAAAGAAAACACATATAGGATCATTTATCATGAGTTGGGGGGAGGGAGTTTAGCGTGTCTGCATTATATCTGCCCTCCAAGAGTCTTCGGACTCACCTTTGTTCGAATTATAGGGATGAGCCCCTTTAAAGGAGAACTAAACTGTAAAAATAAATATGGCTAAAAATGCCATATTTTATATACTGAGCTTATTGCACCAGCCTAAAGTTTCAGCTTCTCAATAGCAGCAATGATCCAGGACTTCAGACTTGTCATAGGGGGTCACCATCTTGGAAAGTGTCTATGACACTCACATGCTCGGTGGGCTCTGAGCAGCTGTTGAGAAGCTAAGCTTAGGGGTCGTCACTAATTATCCAGCAGAAAACGAGGTTGGCCTGTAATATAAGCTGATGCTACAAGGCTGATTATTTAATTCTGATGCTAGTTGCACTGGTTTCTGTGCTGCCCTGTAGTAATTATCTGTTTTAATTACTAATCAGCCTTATACTATGACATTTCTATTCTATGTGTATGAGTGGGTCCCTAAGCTCAGTAAGTGACAGCAGCACAGATCATGTGCAGTGAATCAGCAGAAAAGAAGATGGGGAGCTACTGGGGCATCTTTGGAGACACAGATCTTTACTGCTAAAGGGCTGTGGTTGCCTTGGGCTGGTACAGAGGCACAACATTTCTCTGTACTTCTTTAGTTACGCTTTAGTTCTCCTTTAATCCCTGATGCCCAGGCCAAAAGGCACTAAGTGGCAAAGGTCTTCAGACTCTCCTTTACCAAAGCTAGAGAGAGTCCCTATCTCCAAGGGGGTCCGCCAAAACTACTTCCAAGGAACTAGAGCCAGGTTCAGGGAGGACTGGAACCTAATGGTCACATAGTCCTCCCCTAGGTCTTCGAGCAGAGTCCAAAAGCACACATGCACTCATTGCAGATAGTGCCCTGGCTACAAACAAACCTATGACCCTGATACTGCAAGGTGGCAGTGCTATGACTGAATCACTGAGCAATTCATGGCTAGGGTTTGGCGATCATGGCATGGCTTCCAGTGTGCCAATTCTTACAATATTAATAACGCCATATTCATATGACTTGCCAAATCAATAGCATTTATTGCCACAACTCACTAATGCTACATCTGGCTAGCAGTAATTCCAGGGTCCTCTTATGTCAATACGTGCACTTACGTGCAACCCATCAGAACAGGCTGGGCAGGCACATTGGATCTTCCCACAAGTACACACAAGTGCTATGTGCAGGTATGATCGCATATCTTTTTATGAATGACGTTAGCACACCCACTTTAGCACGCTGCGGTTGCTTTCATAAATGAGCCTATATGTGTTTCATACACTCTCAGTTATTACAAATATTTTCAGATGGCTTTGGATATGTAAACCTATTCACGGCATTCATCCATATCTCTTTAAGAAAGCACTTACGTAGGCTGCAAGGCATGAAAAAATAGGTATTCAAAAATAGATTTTTAACAACTGCATCATAGCATAAATACAGTATGTATTTGAATGTCTTCATTTTATGGCAGGGAGAAAAATATGGAAATACATAGGTACAGTATATGTTCAGAATCTCTGCCTGGTGCACATCTTTGGTGCAGGGGATGATGATGACCTGGGCTGGGTCTTTGCAACAGGTCAATCTTTGTGGCAGGCTCCATTTTGGGGCTCAAAGACCTCGTTGTTAACAACCCCTTGTGATTTTAAACAGTTTGATTGTATAGTGTACTTCTGCTATAAAATAACAAGGGTGTGGCACTGCTTGCACCTGCCTTGTGTGCCAGTCTTTGTCCTTTGTCTTTAAAGGGATACTGTCATGGGAAATTATTTTTTTTCAAAACACATCAGTTAATAGTGCTGCTCCAGCAGAATTCTGCACTGAAATACGTTTCTTAAAAGAGCAAACAGATTTTTTTCTATATTTGATTTTGAAATCTGACATGGGGCTACACGTATTGTCAGTTTCCCAACTGCCCCCAGTCATGTGACTTGTGCTCTGATAAACTTCAGTCACTCTTTGCTGCTGTACTGCAAGTTGGAAAGATATCACCTCCATCCCTTTCCTCCCCAGCAGCCTAACAACAGAACAATGGGAAGGTAACTAGATATCAGCTCCCTAACACAAGATAACAGCTGCCTGGTAGATCTAAGAACAACACTCAATAGTAAAATCCAGGTCCCACTGCGACACATTCAGTTACATTGAGTAGGAAAAACAGCCTGCCAGAAAGCAGTTCCATCCTAAAGTGCTGGCTCTTTCTGAAAGCAATTTACCAGGCTAAATGACCTGTATTTCAACAAGTCAAAGCTGGCAAAATGCAAAGTACACAGCACAATCCTTTATGTAAAATAACACAAAGAATGTGGAACAAGTGCCAAATTATGCTGAACTCACTGCCTTCAGATTAAACGAGTCGTGCCTGCTACCTGCTTCCCAACTGTGAGGCACATGGTGGCTGTATAAAGAAGGCACACATTCTGCAAGGCAAGACAATATAGCCGGATTCAGTGAATGCTAGGAGAAGTCTATTGCTGTGGGAGCTGCTGTTTAAACTCTTGCCTTGAGAGGCTGTTTCCATGCATTCTGGGAAAAATTCAAAGAATGTGAAGGGCTGTAAAGAGAGAGCAACAAACAACAGGGGAAAACTCAGGATTTATGTGATTGCATTGCCTAACTATGCAAAGCTATTGGAATCCTTGCATGTGATGTTTATCCTAATCAAATGTATTTTTTAAAATTAGAACACAATACTCCTTGCTGGGTTTTGTCCTTTTTTTCAAGTTCCCCCTTTGAATTTTAACATTTGTTTGAGGCCAACCCTAGTGTAACGGTTTATATCTAGTATAACTGTAACAGTGTTATACATACCTCCCAACTGTCCCTTTTTTGGAGGGACAGTCCCTCTTTTGACAGCTCAACCTGCAGTCCCTCATTTGTACTGGAAAGTCCCTATTTTCTCTGCACTGAACAGCTAGAAAAAGAAACAAAATTTCTAACTTAATTGGCTTTTGGCAGAGGGCCCAGAACAGCTAACGGGTGCAAATAAGATACTTTGTAACAATTTAGAGATAAGAAAATAAGTAATTGTAACAGTTTAGAGTAGGAGAAATATTTTCAATCTTTCATAACCTGCCAAATTTTGTAAAATGAACATGGTAATTAGGGGGTGTGACCAAAAATGGGCGTGGTCAGAAAATGGTTGCCGCGCTACGTGCAAAAACATTTTTTGTCCCTCTTTTTATTTCCAAAATGTTGGAAGGTATGTTATAGATATTTTAGCCAGCAATTGTATTAGGTATACCATCATAATATAGCTAGAAAACCCCAAATCTAAACTTGATTGACATTCACACTGGGCTTCCAGGTGTATCTATGTGAGCAAATAGGCTTAACCCCAAATCTAACTCTAACTATACTTTAGGATGGACAGTGCACCCATGGTCCTGGAGATGCCAAGCAGCAACTTTTAATATTGGGTGCAGTTTGGCCACGTGTTATGTCTGGGTGCAAAGAACATACAGAACTACATACATAGCGACCAGTAACTGATACAAAAGGTGAAGAGAGCCCTGTCCAAAGTCTCACAAAGTCTTTATCTAATCCTTGACTTAGACCTACTACTAGACTGTGGGCCTTTTGGTTGTCACAGGAAGCACTAGGTATAATGAGGGCCAGATTTCCTTATTTAGAGCCCCTCGGCCGCCAGGTCCTAGCAGGGTTGGACTGGCATATTGGGGGCCCACCAGGACTGAAGGGTGCTGAAGATGCACCATGCGCATGTGCGAACACGCTGAGCACTGCCCCCAACACACCCACGTGCGAGTGCACAAATGCAAGCATGTGCCAGATCGCAGGGGAGCTGAGGCTCACTGGTGCTCCCTATAATGCAGCTGACTGGCATGCCATGAGGCTGCCCTAGGCTAGGCCTTTGTGGCTTCACCACAAATCTGGGCTTGGGTATAATACATTATTTCTAGCCAATCATGGTTTACAGGATATCATGCTTTTAGGACCTGCAGTCAGTCTCACGCTAAGAGAGCAGAAAATCGCTTAATTTTCTTTTATGTCATTGTCAAATATTTATTGAGGAACTCGGTGAATCAGGTTTCTGTTAACTGCCAAACTCAGTGTTCTGAAGTTTCTTTTCTCCTGGATTCTAAAGAGAAATTAAAAAAAAAAATAGGTGCTTTAAGTACTGATGTTAATGATGGGGCAAGAGGGAAAAGGAACAGACGTGGAGACCTGTATTTATTGAAATCCAAACTAGGCCCTGGTATTTCGGGTGCACAGAGGCCCAAACTGTTCCCCACAGGACCAATAAACAGTAATTGTATATGGCACCTGGCAATTGCCCTGGTCTTGGGAACCCTTCAGTAATGCCCATTAACTTCATGTTTCAGAATGACATCAGTTCTATACAATCATGCCCCATGAATCTGCATGTGGCACTGTGTGTTTTCAGAGACTGTCCTGTTTTCAGAAATGCCCTCCTGCTCTTAAAGGGGATTTTCATCTTTAAATTAACCTTTAGTATGATGTAGAGAGTGATATTCTCAGACAGTTTGCAATTAGGGTTGCCATCCGGCCTGGCCGGTAAAAATTATGGTTGATCCCAATGTTATTAATAGGGAAAAAAGATAAATATATAGGAAGGCTGGTATTTTTTTCCGGAAAAGGTGGCAACCCTATTTGCAATTGGTTTTCATTTTTTATTATTTGTGGTTTTTGAGTTATTTAGCTTTTCATTCAGCAGCTCTCCAGTTTGTCATTTCAGCAATTTGGTTGTTAGGGTCCAATTTACCCTAGCAACCATGCTCTGAATTTAATAAGCGACTGGAATATGAATAGGAGAGGCCTGAATAGAAAAATGAGTAATAAAAAGTAGCAATTATATAGTGAATAAAGTACCCCCTCTTGTAAAATATAAGGATATTATAAGTTACCGAGGAGTTTCATGACAATATAAAAACACGGTCATGGAACTCCGAGGTGGCTTCTAATATGCTCATATTTTGCAACTGGGGGTACTTTATTTATTATAATACAAGTTTCAGAGAGTCATGTGACAGAAATGACATCAGAACTCACCATTTATAACTAATGACATCAGAACTCACGGTTTATATGTAAATCATTTACAATATATTCATGGCTTTTGTGTATTATATAATACATTTGTAGCCTTACAGACCATGTGTTTTTTTAGATGGGGGTCACTGACTCCCATTTGCAAGTTGAAAACACACTGTACAAGTCACAATAATAAATCAATTCATATCCAAATGTTTCTGTTCCAATTACACCCAAGCAGTTGTTCTGTGTGCTCTTTTACAAACTACAACAATGCGCCATTTTGGTTAAATGTGTTTATTTACATTATGCATATCAGAATACTGAGAGCTTTTCATTAAATGACACTGAGTGTTGATGAACAGCAGCTCCCAGAATCCTACGCGATACCGGAAGCTGTGACAGCAACAACCCCTCCAAGCTTTACGGCACTTGCGCCTAACAACGCGCTGTACGTCTAAATAAAGGGAAACCCCTGAGGGTCTGTTTGCCTTGGAAGCTCCTCCCCCCGTGTTGACGTAATTTTTCACGCATGCGCTTGGTAGGTAGAAGTCATGTCGGCTCCGAGTGTGGTTTTTGGTCTGCTTGCTTTGGTTGCCATATTGTGGCGCAGGTGAGGGAGGTTCAGCAAGTGGGTTTGCAGCGACAATAACGAGTGGGGTTGATGGGCGCCCAACATTTGAGCGTGTGACTAAGAGGCCAGAGGGCATATATTAAATTAATACTATTTGGAATATTAAGTCTATATTCAGCCTTTAAATCAGAGGGGCCCCTGGGATTCAGAAAAACAGGGTGTGGCGTTGGTTTGGGGATGTAAATTGGGTAGGGTTAAGTTGTTGGCAGCGTTCCAGCTGTTATTTGAACTGTGACTGTTGGAGGGGTTGCTGGGAGTTGTTTAACCACAGCCCAAAGCATTTCTTCTTGGATATTCCTGAATTATAGAAATGTGAGCTTCCCACACTGAATCAATTCCTGTATTGTCAGAGACCCCTTTGCTTGTGAAACAATCCTCTGCGTAAGTGACCGCTGAAGCCAATCTACCCCATCTGTTGTCTGACCATTTTAAAGCAGTTGTTTTAAATTAAATTAAAAGATAACTTAAAAAGTTAACTTAAAGGGATACTGTCATGGGAAAACGTCTTGGGGAAAACGTCATCAGTTAAAACACATCAGTTAATAGTGATGCTCCGCAGACTTCTGAATTGAAATCCATTTTTCAAAAGAACAAACAGATTTTGTTATATTCAATTTTGAAATCTGACATGGGGCTAGACATATTGTCAATTTCCCAGCTGCCTCCAGTCATGTGACTTGTGCTCTGATAAACTTCAGTCACTCTTTACTGCTGTATTGCAAGTTGGAGTGATATCACCCCCTCCCAGCAGTCTAACAACAGAACAATGGGAAGGTAACAAGATCGCAGCTCCCTAATACAAGATAACCGCTCCCTGGAAGATCTAAGAACAGCACTTAATAGTAAAAGCCAAGTCCAACTGAGACTGATTCAGTTGCATTAAAGGAGAAGGGGCTTTCCTTCTCCTTTAAGTAGGAGAAATAACAGCATGCCAGAAAGTAATTCCATCCTAGAGCTTTCTGTATAATGGGTTTCCAGATAATCGATCCTATACCTGTGCAGCAAAAAAAGCAATATTCTCTCCTGCTGTTGATCTTTTTAATAGTTCATTCTCTTTCTTATGCATGCCTTCTTGTAGCAGACTATATTGTGTATTACCGTAGAGCGATGTACATCTACAATGCCCCTGTAAGCTGCATGAGGGATGTAAACAAAATATGCTTTCTCCCTTTCTTTTCCCAAAAGAGCAGTGCAAACCTTAGGTTGTTTTTATGACTACAGTTATGGGACCTGTTATCCAGAATTGTCGGGACCTGGGTGTTTCCAGATAATGCATCTTTCCGTAAGCTGGATCTTCATACCTTAAGTCTACTAGAAAATAATGTAAACATTAAATAAACCCAATAGTCTGGTTTTGCCTCCAATAAGGATTAATTATATCTTAGTTTGGATCAAGCTACTGTTTTATTATTACAGAGAAAAAGGAAATCTATTTTTATAAATGTGGGTTATCTGATTAAAATAGAGTCCTAGGAAGATGGCTTTTCTGTAATTCTGAGCTTTCTGGATAATGAGTTTACGGATAACGGATCCAATTCCTGTTCTAATATACCATAAAATATACTATAATATACCTGTGTGCACATCGCAGGTATGCTGGTGCTATTTAATACAAATATTTTTTTTTTCATTTGATTTGATCATGGGCTCCTCCGTGAGCTTGCTTTTATGAGCAGTATATCTAGAAGGATGTCTAGAAAATCAATGCTAAAACTTATGCAGTTCCCTTAGTCTCTCTATGAGGTTTGATATATCCATGTATACATATTGAAATTGGAAATCTCTCTTCATCAGTGACCAAATTCAGCCCAATAATCTGATTTTCTGTATGAAATGGCCTAACACGCTTTATACAATAAATGGGATGTTTGCTTTACACATCCAAAATCCATTTTGGTTCTGAAAATGTCCTTATGTAACATTTCCATCCAAAATGCATCATATAAATATTCATGTCTAGCTTGTGATCAGTTTGCCCCTAGGCTGACATTTATTATTGGCTGATTTGTGTTCCTTTTGGCAGCAGGTCACTTGAGTGCACACTGGCATCATATAGCAGCAGTGCGAGAGCAAATAGAAATGGAAGGCAGCCAAAAATACTGGGAGGTGAGAGGCAGTACAGGCTGAAGTATAGGAGGGGAGGGGGTTTATGGAGTTGGCAAATCCCTCTGTCAAGTGGAGCCCGCACAAATGGATTATCAGCTTTGAGGAAAACTCATAGGTGAAATGCTGATAAAGCACAATTTATTTTTAATAAAGTATGTATTGCAAAAAAAAATTTTTTTTTCTGGTACAAAATATAGAATTTTTGGGGTTTTCGAAAAAAAACAAAACAAAACAAATTTTTTCGAGATTTATTATACCCTGAACCTGAAAATAGATTGAATCCAAAAACCTGTCGAGGTCACGTAGAAATCAATGGCAGAGGTCCCTTGAACCACTTTGAAGATGTTAGTTTTTTTCCAGTGGGTTTTGCTTGAAAACTCAATCAATTTGAGGTTTTTTTTTTTTGCTGAAAACTCAGTCAATTCAATTTTTTTGGGTTGTTAAAGGAAAATGGTACCTTCAAAATTAATACTTCAGCAAAAGATAGTTTATATCATATTAAGTACTTTTACAAAATTAGAGACTGGAGCACTCTAACCACCCGCCGTATCGTTCAAAATGCACATTGGAACGCTCTTCTACTTAGCGGTATACTATTACATTTAGTCCAAGTTCGCTCACCGCTGTCTGAAATTGGCTCGGGTGCATGTGCCCCGGGCCCTCCGCTTCAAATATCCCAATGTAATAAAATTGTGGGTCACTCACCGCTCCTGTTTGGTGGTCCGGGTGCTGCGCCCCGAACCCTCAGCATAGGGGAGACATCAAGGTACAAATCAGCAATTAGGCACGCACTCCACAGGACTCCAGGTAACGGTAAAAAGATTTTTACTTTATTGCACAAACGAATATCATCCTAACGCGTTTCGTATGTTGCCACACGTAATCATAGCAATTAATTACAATTACAATCACATGGTTTAAAAAGCATTGGAAGCCTACGTCAGTTAGGACGTACTTCCTCCTTAAAAATTTCTTAACTCTTTCACAGCTGTTGATTGTGAGATACATTAAACGATATGACACAATGTTGGTGAAGTTGAGAAAAATATAATGAATATAGACTGAACAGAAATTAGCTTGTAAGGAAAAAAAACTTTTTGTAAACGAAAATTAAAACTTTAGAACACAATCAACAGCTGTGAAAGAGTTAAGAAATTTTTAAGGAGGAAGTACGTCCTAACTGACGTAGGCTTCCAATGCTTTTTAAACCATGTGATTGTAATTGTAATTAATTCCTATGATTACGTGTGGCAACATACGAAACGCGTTAGGATGATATTCGTTTGTGCAATAAAGTAAAAATCTTTTTACCGTTACCTGGAGTCCTGTGGAGTGCGTGCCTAATTGCTGATTTGTACCTATATCATATTAAGTGGCATATTACAGAATTTTACCAAACTGGAATATATATTTAAGTAAATATTGCCCTGTTACATCTCTCGCCTTGAACCACCATTTCCTGATGGTCTGTGTGCTGCCTCAGAGATCACCTGACCAGAAATACTGCAGCTCTAACTGTAACAGGAAGAAGAGTTGAAGCAAAAGACAGAACTCTGTCTGTTTATTGGCTCATGTGACCTAACATGTATGGTTTGTTTGGTATGTTTATGTGCGCAGTGAATTGTACGATCCCAGGGGGCAGCCCTTATTTTTTTTAAATGGCAATTTTCTATTCTCTGTCTGTTAATTGGCTCATGTGACCTAAGAAGTATAGTTTGTTTGGTTTGTTTGTGTGCACAGTGAATCATAAGATCCCAGGGGGCTGCCCTTATTTTTTTAAATTGGCAATTTTCTATTTATGATTACTCAATGGCACATACTACTAGAAAAGTATATTATTATGAAAATGGTTTATTTACATGAAGCAGGGTTTTACATATGAGCTGTTTTATGCAATATCTTTTTAGAGACCTACATTGTTTGGGGGGTATAGTTTTCCTTTAACACAAAGTAGCACAGTGGTTTGGCACTCATGACAGTTTTTTCAGGTTTATAAGCGAGTATGAGTAATGGCAGTTTCATAGGATTGCAGGACGCTCTATTATAATTACCCCCCCCAACTTGCCATATGTGCTAACTTGATCATACAGTGGGGCTTATTTATCAACACTGGGCAGTTACCTATAGCAAGCAATCGGTGATTAGCTTTTTAAAGCCAGCAGCAAGTAGAACAATGAATGCAGCAATCTTATTGGTTGCCTTGGGTTATTGCCCATGGGCAAATTTGCCCAGTTTTAATAAATGACCCCCAGTGTGTTCAAAAATGGCTAAATCTGGGCATATATGACTAGACATCTAAGTGATTGGCTAGCGTTCAATGGTTTAAGGAAAAGAACAAACCAAAGAAAACATACAAAACAACCAATACAAGAGGTAAAATGGTCCTGCCCAAAAGATACTGAGATGATATTTAATATCTTGCTGTGGGCAATGTTGCCATCTTGTGAATAGCACTGCATGGGTACAGGAGGTTGCCATTATATGTTTTTGTCTCACTTGTGTGTGTTACCTAGGGTGCAAATGGTTGTTCAACTTTAAATTAACTTTTAAGTATGCTGTAGAGAGTGATATTCTGAGACAACTGGTTTTAATTTTTTATTATTTGTGGTTTTTGAGTTATTAAGCTTTTTATTCAGCAGCTCTCCAGTTTGCAATTTCAGCAGTTTGGTTGCTAGGGACTAAATTACCTTAGCAACCATGCACTGATTTGAATAAGAGACTGAAATATGAATAGGAAAGGCCTGAATAGAAAGATGAGTAGTAAAAAGTAGCAATAACAATACATTTGTAGCCTTACAGAGCATTTGTTTTTTAGAAGGGGTCATTGAACCCTATTTAAAAGCTGAGTCAGAAGGTGGCAAATGATAAAACAATAAAAAATAAATAATAAAGATCAATCGAAAAGTTATTTAGAATTAGCCATTCTATAACACACTAAAAGTTAACTTTAAGGTGAACCCAGAAATTAAACTTTTTTTTTTTTTTTTTTTTTACATCTATCATAACATTGTCTCTGCATGCTATTTATAATTTTGGCTTAATAGCATTTGCCCGATGCTTTTACATTACCCATCTGAAGCCCCATGTCCCTCTATAAGGGGACTGAACTATTAGTACAGCGGTAGTCCATTAGCATTAGATACATAAGTTAAGACATTAAGGACAGTCAAGTTGGCAAAACAGTCAGGTTTAGGAACTTCAAGTAAAATTTACAGAAGCAAAACGATGAGCAAAAAATGATCAACATGACCTATAGGTAATGATTAATGTATATGAATATTGTGAAGTAGTTTTAGTGTCAGTATCACTTTAAAAATGGCATGGATCTCTTTTTATATGTAAGTAGCGCTAAATAAATCATATATATATATATATATATCTATATATATATATATATATATATATATATATATATATATATATATACAATTGCAAAGATGGACAGCACTCACAATGATTATGCAAAAGCTTGTATTGGATAAATATAAACAGGAGAATGAAAAACAGAAAAGATTGAAATATGATAGAGATGTCGTTGACTATGAGAGAGGTCGTGTTTATCAGTGGAATAATTCTGATGGAAGAGTCAGAGCAAACACACGTAGTCTGAGCGTTCCACGAGGTTTGGAGAGATCATTGCAGATGGAAGAGACAAGTGGGACCAATAAAGTGGATACAAGGTCTTTTTTAGAAGAAACAGAGGACGCAGGGGCGGGAGGAAGCACAGACGGATCAAACAAACGGAGAGCAATGCCGCCAAGGAACAGACAGGGGAAGAAAGGGAACAAGTGATTTTTAACATTTCTTCTATTCCGTTGACAGAGGCACAGATTTCAGTTTTGGGGAAGGGTTTGAATTATTGTTTGGCATCACCGGTGGACCGTTTTCAGATGGACGTGGATCTTTACAGATTCTATCGAACCTTACGTTTGAAGGTGCACTTCTCCACCATGGACATACAAGCACCGATCACTGGTGAGACTTTTGAACTTACCCCCAAACAGTTTGGTCTCCGCAGCAAAAGTGGGTTTGTTCCACCTACATCCTACTCAGCTGTAGAGACATATATAAAACAAATACAACAAGATCTTGAGTCACTGTATCAGCAGGAGCTCGATTCTCCTAGCATGGTATCAAATATTACTAAAGATGAGAGGGAGGCCTTACATAGTTTAATGGAGGATACCAGGATCACAGTCAAACCCTCCGACAAGGGGGGTGCGATTGTGATCATGGATACTACATATTATGTAAATGAGATCAAAGGACAGTTGGGGGATAGCGAGGTCTATAAAGTTCTGGATAGTGATCCCTTACCCGACATTGTGAAGAGAATAGAGCAGGTGTTAACCACTATGGTTGATAACCAAATAATTTCGGAGGAATTGAAAGCATTTCTGATAGTGTCCTTTCCACGTACACCCACATTATATACCCTGCCCAAGATCCACAAGGACCCTGTCCATCCGCCGGGCCGACCGATTGTGTCTGGAATTAATTTGGTTTTTTGCCCAATGGCGGTCTTATTGGACAGGGTCCTAGGACCTTTGGTTAGAAACACTGTATCTTATATAAGGGACAGTGGACATTTTTTGGAAAGACTGGATGGTCTGAATATACAGGATGAGGATAATGTTATACTGGCCACATTGGATGTGTCCAGTCTTTATACCTCTATCCCTCACGATGAGGGCATCAGGGCCTGTGAATGGATGTTACGGGGAAGTGGACAGTATCAGGATGCACAAATTGAATTTTTTCTTCAGATATTGGGGATCATATTGAGGATGAATTACTTTACCTTTCAGGATGTTTTTTATCTACAGTTACGTGGAACCGCGATGGGATCGAACGTCGCCCCGTCATACGCCAATACCTTCATGGTTTGGCTTGAACAGTTGCACATATATCTTGATGACCTCTACCAGGAACATTGTTGTGCTTGGTGGAGGTACATCGATGATGTCTTTGTGCTATGGCGGGGTGACTTTGATTCTTTATCGCGGTTCCACGAACGACTCAATAGACTTCATTGGTCGATAAAATTTTCTCTAGCACATAATCAGAGAGAGATCTCCTTTTTGGATGTAATGGTGTATAGGGAGAAGGGATTACAGACTAAACTTTTTTCCAAACCAACTGATCGTAATCAAATTTTACATTTCAACAGTTTTCATCCTACACATACAAAGGAGGCGATACCCATTAGTCAATTGACAAGAGTTCAGAGGCTGGTCAGTGACCCACAGGTTAGGGATACCCAGGTACAACAGATGAGGAACAAGTTTAAACAAAGGGGTTATCCCACACGAGTACTGGATAAAGCGGAGAGGAGTCTGTCACAGAATAGAGAGAAAAAGAAAAGGAAGAACTCAAGGATCACTTTTGTTACCCAGTATGGTGAGTCTAGTAGAAAAGTGAATGAGATACTAATGAAGCACTGGTACTTACTTCGTAGGGCGTATCCCATGGTGGAGGAGTTTGTGCTGCCCCCCCTGACATCTTATAGGAGAGGTAGAACCATTGGATCACAAATAGCTAGTACAAATTTACCTAAGGGAATAGGATTGAAGAGCACGGGCCTCGGAGTGAGAAATTGTGGCATGTACCCATGCCTTAACTGTAAGCAATGTCGTTATGTGATAAAGGGGAAGTCATTTGAACACCCGGAAACGGGGGAGGTTTATCACATGAGGGGATACTACACATGTAATTCGCAGTATGCGATATACGCTATAGTATGCCCCTGTGGGAAGATCTATGTTGGAGAGACGATACAGAAAGTGAAGTCACGTATCTCTCAACATAGATCTACCATCAACACAGGTAATATGACATTACCACTCTCTAAGCATTTTAGGGAGAAAGGACATACAGCTGAACAGCTTAGGTTCACAATATTAGAGACAGTGCCCCCACTGAAAAGAGGGGGAGATCGTGAACTAAAACTTAAGCAAAGAGAAGTATGGTGGATAAAAAAATTAAATTCATTACATCCTAAGGGATTGAATAAAGATTATAACTTGTATCTGTTTTTATGAAAGATAGATGGTATACTATGTAACTAGGTAAATATATGATGTGTTACTTTATACATGTTACAAATGTCTATCTAATTATTTTATATAACAGGTGTGGTGACAGCCCTGTACAAGGCAAATGGAAGAATCGTTATGTCACTTCCTCTGATGGACTTTAAAAACCTGTATAGATTTGGTGGATTTTAAACCATAGTTCACATGGCTTGAGAAAGAGCCTACATTGGCTCGAAACGTCGCTACATTATGTGTACTTGGTGATGTATATGCTTTTTTCACTTTAATACAAGCTTTTGCATAATCATTGTGAGTGCTGTCCATCTTTGCAATTGTATATAACGAGGGAAGACCGGAAAACCTCAATGGGACGTGCACCACAGACAGTCAAAGGAAAGAATTTAGCGTGAGTGCTGTTACTAACCAACACAAGTGGAAATATATATATATATATATACACACACACACACATACATAGTGCATCCTGGGTATTGCTCGTGCTGAGTTTTTTTAGCAGATTTTTTTCTTGCTCGTATTCGGTGCTCCCCTGCATTCCCCATATTTGCTCTGTTTCCCCCCAAATAGCTTTCCCACAGAGACAGACAGAGTATAGGAACTTCCGGAAGTTTTTACTTTATCTCTGAATGCCAACTGTTCCGATAAGTCTGTTTGGTGGAGTGTTGCCATACTGCAGTTACCCTTCTCATCTCTGCTACACAAACACGTGTATCCCTATGATAAGCTGCTTTATATTTAGCTGTGTGCTTCCCAGACAGGATGAATGAGTATTGTATCTTTTCCATTCTTTTGCATGGGCTAATTCATTCTACATCGGTTTCTAATTATGTGCAAATGGTGTTTTCAGAATTAATTCTTTGATTGAAGTTTTTTTTTCTTTCTGGAATAAAAGTGAGGCTAAGTAAATACACCAGCTGCTGTTCTTTCTGCCATGCAGAGATGTGCATTTACACACTAATAGCTGTGAGCTGCAGCCTGTCTGTGTGCATATGTAACTCTCTTACACATGGCATGTGTATGGTTAAATAGCAGGGCGGGCTCCCATTCCTGTGATCCAATGAATTTGAAGCCAGCGTGAGACAGACGGCTGGAGCAGTGGAGTGGGTGGATCAGATTAGACTGATCCTTCAGGCTTTGTTGAGGCAAAGACGCCATTTTGGGATCTTGCAGCAGTGTGGAAGAGAAAACACTGCCCACTTACAAACTTCTCCTTTGGAAACTGCCCCGGCACCTCATGGACGGACTCTGGAAATAGCAGATCCTGCTCACCAATGGGAATATGAGCGGAAGCTGGATTTTAGAGACATAGGTTTGATTGCTTGTTGGTCCTTCCATTCAGAGCGACAGATGACGAGCCGTTTGTCCAGATTGATGTGGGCAAGTTATTAATAGTTCCCCGCTCCTTGGTTGCTATGCTGGTTGGATAATAATGCACCATAGGGTTTGTACAGAAATGCTTCAGTGCTGCTCCATTTATCAGCTCTCTGTCATGTGGAGACTATTCAGCAGCCACTTTAAAGTAACAGGCACCTTATGACTGTCTCGTGTGTGCATGTGTGTGTTTTGCAAGCGGTTTGTTTACGCAAATAAGATTTTGGGACTGTGTAAAACTAAAGGTGTCCTTTAAACAGGTACGTGGAATGTTCTCTGTGTGAGTAAGGAAGATGTTATTTTAATAGCAGTTCTAGCAGGGGAAAAATGTGGTGTTTACCAAAACAATTCCCAAGACAGGACGGGATGATTTGGCACGAGCAACCTGCTTTTAGCATTGGCCAGAATGTACGAGGTAAAGCCTGAGCCCTGTTATATTAGCAGCTCATTCCATGTGCACTTGTAATGAATGATTTCGGAACAGTTCCTTGGCTTATGTAAACTTTAGCATGGAGTCATTCCCTGCTGGCCCATTATCCCCCCCCCCCCACCCCTCTCAATGTATGTGACAGAAAGATGCAGACTCTAGTTGTGTAAAGTGCACACACTGAGTAACCCTTTGGCTGCCAGCTCCTGATTGTATCTTATACAGACCTGCCATTGTTTGTTCCTCCCCTGCATTTCTCACTGCACCCGTATTTTCTTAACCTGTTTGACTAGCAGCTCTCCAGGTTTAGTCAGGGAGTTGAGCTGGCCATAGACCATCGTACGAAATGAAGAGTCATACGATTTTCAGACCATGTGTTGTGTATCGACAGTTTTCATGTCGATCAGTTGTTTAGTCAGTCGGGTTACCGATCATATCTCTGCATGTATTGCTTATCTGACCATATCAATGGGTGACTGTCACTACTGTCAGACATCCGTTTCGTGCGAATGCTGCCTGTAAATTCAATATATCTGGTTAGTTGCAGGTTTGTCCGACCTAGGCTAATAATCTGCACGTCTGTGGCCAGCTTTAGAACTTTGTTTAAAATCCATTAGGTACATTGTTTTAATTACTGTTGTTGTATTAAAAGGGGGTCATGGAAATCCTATCCCAATCAGCACAGAGACGCATTTTAACCCATACATTAATAAACCATGCATTATAGTAACTGTTACATTTCTGTGTGCAAGGGTCATTTCTGTGCACTGTTGATCACTAATTGAAATATTGAATTTCACAACGCAAGAAATGAGTGTCAAAATCTCAACTGGACATTGGTTATTATTGTGGATTTTTAGATTTACGTAGCAGATGTTTGGGAAGCTGGTGAGCAAGTTCCCTATCTGTCACTGGAAAGTATAAATAAGCAAGTGGGAGGTAACCGACAGCTACTTAGTACTGACCCACGTGGTCTGGGACTGCTCACTGGTCCTTCATTGTATGGCCTCAATGTCACACACGTTAAGGGGGCTTTGAGCCATTATTTCTGTCTAAATGTCTGTTTACTGCCCCCCCCCCCCCACTGAGACCACTCCATTTGTTGGGCAACGCATGCCTTAGGGTAAGGGCACACGGGCTGATTCAGGGAGATTGGTCGCCCCGGCGATAAATCGCCTCTTCTTCTCCAAACTGCCTTCCCGCTGGCTATAATGAAAAATCGACAGCGGGATAGCTTCGTTTTCCGAAGACACCAAGTTTCGTGAAGCAACATCGGGCGACTTCGGAAAGCAGTTTGTGGAGATTGTCGCCCTGAAGAAGAGGCGATGTGTTGCCTGGGTGACTAATCTCCCCGAATCTGCCCGTGGGCCTTCACCCTAAGGCATGTGTTGCCCAACAAATGGAGCGGTCTCAGTGGGGGGGGACAGTTTCTTTTCAACTGTTTTTAATTTTTTCTTCATTGTTTTTTGTATTGTTTTTAAATCTAGATTTACAGTATAAATTCTAGCAATTCTAGAGAAAATGTTGCCCATTGTTTTGTATAAATAGCAGTGACAATAGACTAATGGAAATGTATACTATTGCTGAAGGCAGTGTTTTTTAAGTATAGTTTTGTTACTGGCCAACACCAGATATCAATTGAAAGCAACTTCCCACGTACCGTATGTAACATATTGATACACTGAGTATAATTCAGATATGCACCAAGGAAATAGAAAAACTGCAGTTTCAGCATGGCAAATAGCAGCCAGAGGCAAGTATCTTTGCCATGCCTGACAGATTTGGTTCTACTCATGGTCGTCATAGGTAGACTTTGCATTTTTCTTCAATACAAGTCAGCAAAAAAAAAAAAAACTGCAGATTTGATTCTAAATTTTGTAATGTGCAAAGCTCCCTTGCCAATATTGCGCAGTAAATGTCATGGATTTTCAGACTGTACCGCCCATTAATATACTAGAAAACAGTATACTTGGCATCACAGACCAAAAGCAGATCTATGGGAAGCTCAGATAAAGGTCAGGAACCATAGTTTAAATAATGGCTACTCGATAAGGGTTACTGTACTTTTAAAAATGTGTTTGGTCGTCAATCTAGCAATGGAAATGGAAATTGCTGCCTCTAGCATCCAAACATGATTTTTGCTTGAAACTGCCCTTGTTCCCACTTGTTGGACAGCAGATATGTTTGTGCTATATAAATTTTAATAATAAAATAATATTTAGTTAAATGAGTTGTTCACCTTTGAGTTAAAGCTTAGTATAATGTGTAGAGTGAAATTCTGAGACAATTTGCAATTGGTTTTCATTTTTTATTATTTGTGGTTTTGAGTTATTTAGCTTTTTATTCAGAAGCTCTCCAGTTTGCAATTTCTGCCATCTGGTTGCTAGAGTCCAAATTCCCCTAGCAACCATGCATTGATTTGAATAAGAGACTGGAATATGAATAGGTGAGGCCTGAATAGAACGATTATTAATCCAAAGTAGCAATTACAATGCATTTATAGCCTTACAGAGCATTTGTTTTTAGATGGTGTCATTTGAAAACTGAAAAGAGTCATTATAACAAGGCAAGTAATTGAAACACTAGAAAATAAATAATGAAGCCCAATTGAAAACTTGCTTGGATTTAATTATATAGAATACTAAACGTTAACTTTAAGGTGAACCACCCCTTTAAACATATTTAAACTCCCCCTCAAGTCTGGGTGCACATCTGCTTTCCCTGCAGTAAAACATGGTCTTTAGGGGATAACCTCTCATGTATATTTGTAACACAAGAACAAATCAAATTATGCTTACATTCTTGTTTTGGCCTGTCTCTTGCCTCAGGTGCACGGGCATCTTTTTTGCTGTTGCCCATCAGTGCACTTTCCTAAATTTTTATTTTCCACAGGTTGACACAGTTCTACACGGTTATGAGAAATCAAACATATAATGCACTCACATTCAGTCCTCACCACAAACATAGGATAGTGGATCAGTGGCATAACTAGATGTTACTGTACCCCCAGCAAATTTGTCCTGTTTTACTAATAGATATTGAAATTGCTTGTTTATTAGGGCCTCATGGGGGCCCCCTATACCTTCTGGCCCCCTCCAGCTGCAGGCTCTGCTTCCTCTGTGGTTACTCCCCTGTAATGAATCATTTTGTCTGTTGTACCCTAGCAACCATGCATTGATTTGAAAAAGAGACTGACCTATGAATAAGAGAGGGTGTGAATACAAAGATGAGTAATAAAGAGTAGCAATAACGATAAAGCAGGAGAGCAGGTGGCTAGGCTTAGGGAACTGTCAGAAACCAGTAAAAATCATGAAAAGTCTGCATAGTTTTTAATTTCTGTATATTTGCAAAGTTGCTTGAAATTATGTTTACTTTTCAAAAAGCATTAGTTGGTTTTTGCTGAGTTCCCCTTTAAAGGAGAAGGAAACCCCCTGGGCGCAAAAACCCTCCCCTGTGTTGCTTCCCCTCCCTCCTCCCCCCTGGCCTACCTGTCCCGCTGGGCAAATGCCCCTAACTTGTTACTTACCCCTCTGCGCAGGTCCAGTCCACGGAGTTCACAGACGCCATCTTCTTCCACGCCATCTTCTTCCATGCGATCTTCTTCCTGCTTTGACCGACGTTTTGGCGCATGCGCAGTAGGAGCGTTTCGCCGGTACGGATCTACTGCGCATGCATCAAAAGTCACAAAGTTTTCCGATTTCAGACTTTTGGCGCATGCGCAGTAGATTCGTACTGGCGAAATGCTCCTACTGCACATGCACCGGTCAAAGCAGGAAGAAAATCGCTTGGAAGAAGATGGCGTCTGTGAACTCCGTAGACTGGACCTGCGCAGAGGGGTAAGTAACAAGTTAGGGACATTTGCCCAGCGGGACAGGTAGGCCAGGAGGGAGGGGAAGTAACACAGGGGAGAGGGGGAGGGTTTTTGCGCCCAGGGGGTTTCCTTCTCCTTTAAGCAACTTTGCAGTATGCGTTGATTAAACATTATAAAGTTTTTTGTAAATTTAGTTGCAATAGAAAAACAGTATTTGCCTGTCCTTGATCACACTGCTGGCTCTCTTGCGACAATGTTGCATAAGTCAGCCTTGCTTTGCTGCTTACGGGTCTGCTAACTTCTGCTACATTGTTTCAAAAGTCAGAACCATCATGGCAGAGACTAGATTAGTGCGACAGACAGATACAGCTTTCAATGAATAACTTTAAAGGGGTGGTTCACTGCTTTTAGTATGTTATAGAATGGCTACTGTAATTCTGAGCAACTTTTCAATTGGTCTTCATTTTTTTGTTTATACTTTTTGCCTTCTTCTTCTTCTGACTCAAGTTTTCAAATGGGGGTCACAGACCCCATATAAAAAACACACTCTGTAAGACAACGAATTTGTTATTCATAATTTTTATTACTTACTATTACTCTATTTAGGCCCTCTCCTATCCATATTACAGTCTCTTCTTCAAATCAATGCATGGTTGCTAACATAATTTGAACCCGACCAACCAAACTGCTAAATGCAAACTGGAAAGCAAAAATGACAAAGAAAATGAAAACAGATTGCGAATGGTCTCAGAATATCACTGTCTAAATCATGCTGAACGTTAACTAAAATGTGAATAACCCCATTAAAAACCATTGAAGGTATGTGTATTTTTCTTTTTTTGAGAATAGATATCATACCTGTACTTTGGTGTCTGCAACTGCAGTAAGGATCACTTGCCCTTTCTTTCATATGTATTAACTTTATAGTTGTAACTGCAGCCCTCATATCTGTGTTTGCTTATAGTCTGCTGTCCTACATATTATCTTGTTTGGTATGCGCCCAGCGAGGGAAACAGGAGTGTTCAGTTGTGAAATGCTGATGACTAAGGCAGCTTCATCACTCCTAGTCTGAACATACTTGTTCTTGTGAAAGCTACAACCTGGCAGCAGACAGCTTACAGGATGGGTTTAGGGCCGTTGCATGTTTTTATAAAACTTTTCTGCCTTTTCACATTAGCCAACAGCAGGTTGAACATGTGCCTAAAACAAATCCCAAAAGACAGAGGGGAAGAAAAAAAAGCGCACCATTTTCAAATTTGTGACAAGTTGCCAGCATCTGGGTGACTCAGGTTTTGTTTTGGGATGGGTGTGCCTCTTTATTCCCGTCGGGGAGCTTGTGTTTCACATAAACTGGATACTACTGTAAGAGAGGAGTGTGAATGATGAAGCCGCTCTGTTTCCTTTTTTTAACTTGCCCTTTGTCACATATAAGGTAATGCTAAAGGCACATAGGGTCTTAAAGCTTTGAGAGGACAATGCATATTTGGAGCATGCACTGTAGCATTGAAACAACCAGCATAAAGGAGCCTTGTTAGTCCCAAATAATCTTTATACAGAACTTTTTGCTGCCTCCATATCAGGAAGTAACCATTCCTTTCCATTATGCTTGTTGCAGTATGATCTAGAACGGTGAGAATGGATTATTCCCATCTTCATACCTATGCTCCCCCTCAGTGTCTGCCAGACAACACTGGCTATACCTATGCTCTCAGGTGAGAATCCATGCTTTCTGCTCGACCCCATGTTGTCATGTATCCGGCATAATCACAAAAGGAAAAATAACTAATAACCTGTAACCCTAAAATTGTAGCCGTGAATAGTAATTGTTTTTGACTGTCCAGCTCAATGACCCACCCTCCATGTGAAAGCTCAAAATTGGCAAAAGACTGCAAAAAACTATTAAATAAAATTAAAGTGGTGGTTGACCTTTAAGTTAACTTTTAGTATGTTATAGAATGGCCAACTTTTCAATTGGTTTTCATTTTTTTTTATTTTTTTTTTTATAGTTATTGACCTTTTTCTTCTGACTCTTTGCAGCTTTCAAATGGGCATTGCTGACCCCTTCTATAAAGCAATGCTCTGTAAGGCTAAACATTTATTGTTATTGCAATTTTTATTACTCATCTTTCTATCCAGACTCTCTCCTATTCATATTCCAGTCTCTCATTTGGACCCTAGCTACCAGATTGCTTAAAATGCTAATTTAAGAGCTGCTGAATAAAAGGCTAAATAACTCAAAAACCTTAAATAATAAAAAATGAAAAATAATTACAAATTGTCTCAGAATATCACTCTCTACATCATATTAAAAGTTATCTCAAAGGTAAACAGCCCCTTTAAGACGGAAAAATTGCTGATTATTGTACTTTCTATAACATACTAAATGTTAACTTAAAGGAAAAGTAAACCCTTGCTACTAAAATCCCCTACCCTATATAGACTCACTTCCCTGCTCCCCCCCCCCAACTTAGGCGGTACCTTTGCTAAATGCCCCTAACTCTTTACTTACCCCGCAATGAAGATTCAGGGCATCCGAGTTCACGGTCGCCATCTTCTTCTCTTCGGTAATCTTCATAAAGTAAGTGGTGCATGCGCAGTTGGAGCTATTTTCTGTTTCGCGACAACTGAGCATGCACCGAAAGTCACGGAAATTGCTGATGCGCCGGAAGAAGCCCTGAAGATTACCGAAGCGGCTGAAGATGGCGCCCATGAACTCCGCTGGAGAGAATTGGCACCGAGGGGTAAGTAAAGAGATGGGGTATTTAGCAAAGGTACCACCTAGGCTGGGGGGGGGAGCATGGAGGGGGGTCTATGTAGGGTAGGGGTTTTCAGTAGCAAGGGTTTACTTCTCCTTTAAGTTAACATTTAGTATGTTATAGAAAGTACTATCATTAACATTTTTTCAGTCTTCATTTTTTTAAATAATTTTAAAAGCAAGGGTTTGTTTCTCCTTTAAAGGGGCTGTTCACCTTTTGAGTTTACTTTTAGTATGATGTCGAGAAGGATATTCTGAGACAATTTACAAATTATTATTTGTGGGTTTTGAGTTATTTATAGCTTTTTATTCAGCAGCTCTTCAGTTTGCTATTTCAGCAATCTGGTTGCTATGGTACACATTACCCTAGCAACATCATTTGAATAAGAGACTGGAATATGAATAGGAGAGGGCCTGAATTGACCTGTAATATAAAGTAACAATAAATTTGTAGCCTCACAGCGCATTTGTTTTGGGCCATTGACCCCCATTTGAAAGCTAGAAAGAGTCAGAAAAAGAAGGCAAATAATTCAAATATAAAAGAAAATAAATAATGAAGACCAAATTAAAAGTTACTTAAAATTAGTCATTCTATAATATACTAAAAGTTAACGTAAAGGACAACCACTCCTTTCGGTGATCTATCCCTTTAGTTCAGTGGAGGAATGTGTTATATGTTTTGCTCTAGAACTCTGTCAGTATTATTGTATGCTCAATGGAATGTGGTTGTTTGCTTGCCCAGTCTTACAAAATAGCCAGAATTGGATTGCCTGTAGCCCTGCAAATGTTTTACAATTCCCAGCCTCCCTTTAATTCCAATTAGCTGAGAAATTTGTTCAAGCATGGTCTTTCTGCTGAGTTTGAAAAGCTTTCATTCTTTTATTAATTGGAGGAAGTCACCCCCGAGAGCTGCCCGCATGTTCATGTGTTCTGTTTGCATTTGTATGTTACCTTGGTTACTCTGAGGTTTATAGCACTTTACATAGGAAAATCACACCCTGTATCCGTTTGCCTTTTATTATACTGCACTGTGGACTGGGCTGGCACTTAGTAAATGCAATTAATGGGTGAAGATGTGTCATACAGAGAGGCATTTACACATTATTACATTTGCCAGATGTCAACGTTCCCTCTAAACTGTCCACATGCACACACATTTTTGAGGCCAGCGGACACCACAATTTGTGGATAGCACAAAGAAAGTTGTGTGAATACACTAAATTTTGCATCTGACTTGTGCACGCCATTTTTAAAAATACACACACACGTTTAAAAAGTGTGCACAAACGATTGTTTTTTTTTTCCCCCGCACATAGCCGAGAAGGAATAAGAGGGAACAATTATGGTAATCATTTGAATGCTCTGGCTGCTTGTTTAAGACCTGTGCACAATTCATTCTTAAATTAGCTAGAGGTTAAATAGAAATATATGCTTGTGCAAGCCCGTAAATGGTTTGCCAGTCTATATTTGCTCTTTTAACTCATCTTATGGCATTGGATTGCTTTTTCACTTCCTTTGACCAGCAGCTCTATACCATGAAACAAAGGAGACGTTTTGTTTAAAAAAAAATAAGACTGTACCAGTGCATTATACTCAATTAGATTAGAATTAGAATTGTGCTTAAAAAAGTAGTGTTTCAGGCTGTTTTATTGAATATTTCTGTAAAAACCCTAATAATCCCTCCCTTCTCTTCCACTTCCTGCTCCCTGAATTCCCAGGCTGTGCAGGGGAGCCGGTGGCTCTCCACTCACTGCACTGTAGGACAGGAACCAATCAGCATCTAGCAGGACCTGATAGGGAACTGAAGCTTGTCTTTGCTTGTGTGACTGCAGGGCTGTGATTGGCTGTCCCCCTCCTACTGTGCATCTGGCAGGGACTGTTAGGACACGCCCACCCCTCATTTGAAACCGGGACCAGTGAACATTTATAGGGAGCTCCAATAAAGGCGCTATTTTTAAAGATATTGATTTTTAGCTCCAGATAAAAGCAACACCACATATTATTCACAATTGCCTACAAAATGATGAAATGTTTCCTTTAATAGCTGCCAACCTGTCTGAGTAGTCCAATGTATCTACCTATTGCATGGAAATGTTTGATGGTGCTGCCATATAAAATAGAACCCCCTGGTACATTTAGGGCAATGGCACATGGGATATTTGTTTGCCCTGCTAAAATGCAAATAGTTGGTGGGGAAGCAAGGGGAGTATTATCGCCCATGATAGCCAAGAGTTACTTAGATACAAGTTTTATGCAAATATCTACCGGCCAAGTAAGAGCTACAGCAATCCTATGCCATCAAGGGGTTGTTCATTTTTCAACTAAAGTTTTGCATGTTATAGCAAATTTTATTTTTAAATGATTTGTATTATTTTCTGCCTCTGTTCTTCCCCCCCTATCTGAAAAACAAAAACTATTGCTCTGTAAGGTTACAATGTTAAATTGTCCTCTCTGCAGTGGGTTGTACACCAGAAGGTTTCATTCTTTATATTTTCACATTCAGTAACATGTAACCTCCTGTAACTGTAGTCCTGTTGTATAGCTTGGCATCAGAAAGAGACCCCTCATAAGAAAACAGGAGAGTCCGCAGCATGACAGTTGGGTTTTTCTGAGTTGCTTACAAATGTGCCAGTGTGTCAGACAGCTGCTGTGTGAGCTGCATGTGTTCCCCATTTGGAGAAGACAAACAGATGTTTCGTGGGAACTGTAAATGGTTCTTGTTTAGAAGAAGTGCTTCGTATAATGAAGGCATTGACATGGGCTTTAGATATACTTAACCTGTTGCTAGAAGCAGTGAAGCAGTTCTGTGTGTTTAAAGCCAAAGTGACACACTTTCTATAAAAATCCATCCATGTGTCCGTATTATTCCATATTGCTATGCCCCTATGCTGCCCCCAACCCAGCAATACCTTCTGTTAAAGGGGAATAAAACCTGTAAAGGCCAAACTGCTTTAAGGGGCAGTGATCCTTACATTCAAATGAAATCCTGCTCTAGCCTATTAAATATTTGTGCTGCATCAAGCCCAGTGTAGTCGGGACCCTTAAGCCATGTCGGATTGAAACACAAAACATCACTTCTTTACTGCAGACAGGTATAAGATCCGTTATCCGGAAACCCATTATTCAGAAAGCTCCAAATTACAGAAAGGCCATCTCCCATAGACAAATAATTCAAATTTTTAAAAACGATTTCCTTTTTCTCTATTATAATGAAACAGCACATTGTACTTGATCCCAACTAAGATATAATGAATCCTTATTGGAGGCAAAACAATCCTACTAGGTTTAATTAATATTAAAACCATGTTTTAGTAGACTGAAGGTATGGAGATCCAAATTGTGGAAAGACCGTTTATCCGGAAAACCCCTGGTCCCAAGCATTCTGGATAACATGTCCAGTACCTGTACAATATATTGATGCTGTTTTTATTTGAACAGGAATTTAATGTTGAAATACCAGAGAGAAAATACATAAAGTGCCAAAAGCTTTACAATGTGACTGAATGGGAAGTCTGTGGGTCAAATATCAGTACGTTCAGACCTTGAAAAAGGCACAATGCACAGAGAAAAAACAGTTTTGCCCTCTACATTGAAAATGTTCATGATCTTGAAGGAATACACATTCATTGTTGGAGTGTTCTGCAGAACTGATCTCCTTATGATTCTGTCCAGTGTTACTTTCTGAAAGACAATAGGCATGTTAAGTAGTTTTAATGCTTGGTGGTTTTTAATGTTTGCAGCTCAAGCTATTCGACAGAAGCCCTCGATTTTGAGACCATTCATAAGTTGGCTCCGGTCTTTGATTCTCCAAGAATGTCGCGGCGCAGTCTTCGTTTGAAGACCAGCACTGGAAACTATGCCGACGATAGTCTTAATGACAGCGCTCTCTCTCACAGGTAAGCTTCAGTAGCATTTATGTATGCAAAATGCTATGTATATAAAATGCTACATTAGCATCCAATCGCATTTTCTTTTTTTCTTAGACCTGAATGAAGCCTTTCTTGAACCTTAGCATGCCTCTGTAGTGTTTGAAAACATGCAAATCCAATGTGTATGACTTGAACCTGTGC
This sequence comes from Xenopus petersii, assembly GCA_038501925.1. NCBI lineage: Eukaryota > Metazoa > Chordata > Amphibia > Anura > Pipidae > Xenopus > Xenopus petersii. The sequence continues at coordinate 30,430,519 of CM076688.1, forward strand.
TTGCACTTTGTTAATGCTCATTGGGGCGACAGATGGCATTTTGTCAGAAAATGTTGCTGGCAGAGCACCACACATTGGACCGTTTGCCTTAGGGGCAAATTTATTATGTGGTATAAAACAATGGCCAGGCATCCCCGTGTAAAAATGGTGTAATTTTTAAAGGGGAACTATTGCGAAAATTAAATTAAAGTAAGTGTGACTGATCCAATATATCTTATAGGGGGTCTCTGTTTGCCTAGAAGATGTATTAGAGCAGCAGTCCCCAACTTTTTTTCCCCAGGGACCGGTGTAAAGCCTTGATTTTTTTTCAAGGACTGGGGGGGTATAAACTGCACGTAGCGCGTCAAATTCGGACTCAACAGCATAAAATGTAATGCCCTCCGCATCAAATTCGGACTTGGCTTCCCAGTTTAAGTATGTCCATGGCCCGGTTGTGGGCCGCGGCCCAGTGGTTGGGGACCCCTGTATTAGAGCTCGCTCTATTAAAATTACCAGAAAGCCTGTCTCTCTACATGCAGAATTTGTGCAAAAGGCAGTTATTTTGTTAGATTTTGTTTGGACTGGAATCAGTTATTTGAGTAAGCTCTAATACATCTGTTAGGAAAGGGAGCTCCCCTATAAGATATATTGGATCTAATTGTCAATGAATATCTGACACCCAACTGCTGCATGAAGACAGAATGAAGAGAAAAAGATGCTGAGATAGGAATAGTGAACATAAACTTGATTATTTCAGAAACAATGCAGAATTTTGAATTTATTGTATTTAGAAAGTTTCTTTCTTCAGTATGAGGAAGCTTATATTAAATATTTATTTTCGCGATAGTTCCCCTTTAATGTGCTTTTTCTCTTAGCAACTTCTGCCAGAACAAAGGTCTAAAGCAGTGTAAAATGGCAGCAGCAAATCTGGCGTTCACATGACATTAAGTAAAACACACCTTGATAAATTCACCATTTATTTTCATCGCTTTTTTTATACCGTTTTTCGATGAATTGTTAGGGCAGAGACACATGTTTAGATTTGGGGAGATTAGTCGCCCAGCGACAAATCTCCCCTTCTTCGGGGCAACTAATCTCCCCAAACTGCCTTCCTGCTGGCTAGAATGTAAATCGCCGGCTGGATGGCACTTTGAGAGCTTGTTTTCCAAAGTCACCTGACAAGGAAACTTTGGAAAATGAAGTGCTCCGAGTGCCACCCCACCGGCAATTTACATTCTAGCCGGTGGGAAGGCAGTTCGGGGAGATTAGACACCCTGAAGAAGAGGAGATTTGTCGCTGGGTGACTGATCTTCCCGAATCTTATCGTGTGTCTCTGCTCTTATAAATAGCAGAGACATACGCTAGGCACACAAACCCTCCCCTGTGTTGCCCCCTGGCCTACCTGTCCCGCCGGGCAAATGCCCCTAACTTGTTACTCACCCCGGAGTTCACAGGCACCATCTTTTCCCAAGCCGTCTTCTTCCTGCTTTGACCGGCGTTTTTGGCGCATGCGCAGTAGGAGCATTTCGCCAGCACGGATCTACTGTGCATGCGCCAAAAGTCACTATGTTTTCGGATTTCACTTAGTGACTTTTGGCGCATGCGCAGTAGATCCGTACCTGTGAAATGCTCCTACTGCGCATGCGCCAAAAATGACGGTCAAAGCAGGAAGAAGACGGCTTGGGAGAAGATGGCGCCTGTGAACTCCGTGGACTGGACCTGCGCAGAGGGGTGAGTAACAAGTTAGGGGCATTTGCCCGGTGGGACGAGTAGGTCAGGGGGGAGGAGGGGCAACACAGGGGAGGGGAGAGGGATTTTTGCGCCCAGGGGGGTTTCCTTCTCCTTTAATGTATGTCATGTAGGAAGCTTGCTAGTTGCTGCTTTTGGGCATGATTAGGGCAAAAATATAAAACTGTGGCCCTGGCTACCACTCTTGTAATGGTCAAACACTTTCCTAATATGACTTTATAGACTACTAGTGTGACTGTTTGTGTACATTTGTTTAAACATGGACATATGTAAATTAAAGGAGAATCAAACTATTTCTACAACACTTCAGTGGATATGTAGGAAGAATGCTATCATGGGAATGTGATCGGATTATCAACTCCTCTTCCCTCTTTGTCAGCACCATCAGTCATGATGAAAGCCTGGCATTCAAGGGTCAGACATGACATATGGGCTAGCCATGACCCAAGCGTCCTCACTGAATGCCAAGCATTAACTGCACAGGTGCTTGACATGGAGAACTACATCTGTTTGATGCCGAAAGAAAGGGGGTAGCCCTTCAGGAGTAGGGCTGATATAAGTGCATTTTGCAGCTGGGATTACGTTTACTGCAAGGTACTAAAGTTTAGTTTAGTAGAGCAAACTGTTTATCTATAGAGTTCCTGCTATTTACTACAGCTGAATGTTTAGCCCTGTATGTGCAGCAGATTGAAAATGTTCTTGTGCTGCTGTTCAACTAGCACAACGATAGAACCATAAATGATCCATTTCCATATTACACTTTAATCTTTACACTTTAATCATAAGCTCACATTCTGTTTAATGCAACGGTGGATTCATAAATATTAAAGGAAAACTATACCCCCCAAACAATGTAGGTCTCTCTAAAAAGATATTGCATAAAAGGCTCATGTAAAAACCCTACTTCATGTAAATAAACCATTTTCATAATAATATACTTTTTTATTAGTATGTGCCATTGGGTAATCATAAATAGAATTTGCCATTTTAAACAATAAGGACAGCCCCCTGGGATCATACGATTAACTGTGCACACAAACATACCAAATAAACTATACTTGTTAGGTCACATGCGCCAATTAAAAGACAGAGTTCTGTCTTTTGCTTCCACACTTCTTCCTGTTACAGTTGTAATGAAATGGTGGTTCAAGGCAAGAGATGTAAAAGGACAATATTTACTTAAGTATATATACCAGTTTGGTAAGATTCTTTAATATGTCACTTAATAAGATATAAACTTTCTGTTGCTCAAGTATTCATTTTGGGGGGTATAGTTTTCCTTTAACATAAGGTTAAATATGGTAAACCGCTTTGTGTATATATTGTGCAAGCCTGGTTAAAGAAGTAAAGATTAGTATTTTTTAGGGATGCACCGAATCCAGGATTCGGTTCGGGATTCGGCCAGGATTCGGCCTTTTTCAGCAGGATTCGGATTCGGCTGAATCCTTCTGCCGGGCCAAACCGAATCTGAATCCTAATTTGCGTATGTAAATTAGGGGCGGGTAGGGAAATCACGTGACTTCATCACAAAAGAAGAATTTTTATCACTTTTTCCTTTCCTGAACCTAATTTGCATATGCAAATTAGGATTCAGTTCGGTATTCGGACGAATCGTTCACCAACGATTTGGGGATTCGGCCGAATCCCAAATAGTGGATTCGGTGCATCCCTAGTATTTTTGTTCCTCTCTCTCTCTCTATACAAGTGGATATTTATCTTCCAGTTTCTCAAAGAATTGTTTATTCCCTGCCAGATCTGTAAGGCAGCAGCACAACAGCAGCAGGCAGTTCTCATCCAGCCATCAGTCTGCATCAAGGAGATCTATGACAAATGCCTCCTTTCAGAGCAGCTTTAACTCTCAGATCGCTGACACCTCAGCAGTGTCCAGTGTTTTAGATGCATCTGTAATTCGGGAACAGACTGAAGTGAGTTCCATATGGGGTAAGTGCAAGTCTAATACATTCAAGTTGCCTACTTTAGGATTAAATATTTTTTTACTTTAAAGGGGACCCCTCACCCAAAAAAAAATGATTCCAAATCCTATATGATCATGTTAGTCAAGCAAAATGAACTTTAATTCCACTGTATAAATTATTTGAATCTTGTTTCCATCATCTGGGAATTCATAATTGTAGCAAGCAGGCAGGAGCCATTTTGTGGTTAAAAAGAAGTGCTGAATGGAAAGTGAAAGTACCGTAATTGCTTGCCCTGCTTCTATGCCTAAGGCAATATTTGATTGACAGCTGAGATTTTTAAATGTTTAAAACAGTTATGAACGCTTTAATAAAAAAAAAAGAAATTGGATTTCATGCTTGAAAAGGGCTTTTATTATACAGCTTTTTATGTCTGGGTGACAGGTCCACTTTAACCTGAAATCTATCCCTAATCTGCCTGTATAAAAATGTCATTTTGCAGTACAGTCATGGTAGCAGTCTCTCAGACTTGCTCTTCTTGGATATTTTGTCACTTCAACTTGTCCTGAGAAGAAGTATAGTCATTTTTAAAATTATTATTTTACTCCAAATTTTTTTCCTCCAAACAAACCTTTGGTGATTGTGCCCAAAGTGTTCCGTTTGTACGTCATCAGGCCACCAAAGTTGCTTCCGAAAAGCCACTGACTTGTCTAGATGCTGATTTGCATACCTCAGACATTTGAGATAGGGCTTCTTCCTGATGACTTTTTCCAGGAAGCTCATTGTTTGTACAAGCAACCGTCCTGCAGATCCTTGTCATTCATAATGCACATTGTCTTAATAGTACAGTATATTTTGAACATCTGCTCTCCCAGCTGCAAAGCTGTTCTGGAATGTGACACAGTGACACAATGGTGGTTAAAGGAGACATACATATAGGATTAGTGAAACCCCATCCCCCTTATCTTGTAGGCAATAATGTATAATATATGGTGCTGGATTTACTTGTGTAAAAATGAATATTCTTAAAAAATGGCCCATTTATCTCACAGAGATCTGTGGGACACAGGGACCGTGGGTATAGCATCCACCACCAGGAGGCAGGACACTGAAGAAGTAGAAGACTCCTCCCCTGGGGCTATACCCCTCTACCCTGTGCAACTTCATTTTTTTAGGATCTTTTTCATCCTTCAAAGGATTTATTGACACAGCAGCCAATTCTGGCACTATGGGTTGACCCAGAGCTTCCACTGAGGAACCGCTCTATAGAGGCTTCCCCCTACGTGGGATTGGCAGTGCTGGGTGAGGGAGATGATCCTAGAGCTCATGTGCAACCAGCATATCCCTCATTATATGGAATATTGCTGTCCACCCGCACTAGCCAAAACAAGGAACTGGGAAAGCCCCTACTTTTCATAGCGCAATGGCCAGACTCCCAGCTACAGGTAAGTAAGCACGACGGCAAGTGCCGTGATGCTCTCCCCAACAGCTCCCACAGTCTCTCGATGGCGATCGAGAGACTTCCTCAGGAGGCACACGCTGAGGTAGTAGGTAAGGCAAGGGATCCCACTGCCTTAAAGTAGCCAACCTGTCCCTAACTCTTGAGCCTTAAGACACATTATACCATGTCTGAAGACAATCAAGAGGGTCCCTTTACCAGAGGGGCACATGCTCCGTCCAAAATAAGATATTTGGCGTGCGCTAAATTCTGTAAACGCCTCCCATCTGGACGCAAGGAGCCATTATGCACAGCTTGTTCCAAGCCCTCTGCTGAAGCACTACCTGAATCTTAAGATGCATTGCAGTCTAACCCCGGGTCCCAGGCTATCCCATCACCAGGCCCAATAGCCCAGCCCTCCACTTCCAGCCAGGATCCTCCAACCTGGGCTGTCAATTTGTCCACAGGCATTCCCAAACTGGCAGCCTGCCTTGACAAACTATTAGACAAACTTGACCGTGGGGCCATAGAATCCAGCCCCTTCATCCTCTGATGAGGGAAGTGTACCTACTTCCCCTAGAGTTTCCCCCTCATGGGATAACCAAACTTTAAGTGAAGGGGAACTATCTAAAGAGGAAGGTGAGGATGCTCTCCGTTCCTCTCCAGACCACATTGACTCCCTTATTTCGGGGGTATTGACTTGTCTAGATCTGTAGACACAGATGCTACACTGTTTCACAAACAAGTAGCCTTCCTTTCGGTTGTTCAAAATCTGCTTCAAGAGCAAGCCATCATATCCGTTCCCAGAGGAGAACGGTTTTGAGGCTTCTACTCCAACCTTTTCATCGTCCCAAAAAAAGGACCTATCGTACAGACCAGTCGTGGATCTGAAACATCTCAATACCGTTATCCGATTCTCACATTTCAAAATGTAGTCTCTACACAAAGTCATCACGGCAATGAACCCAGGGGATCTTCCCACGGCACTGGACATCAAGGACGCCTACCTCCAAATCCCCACTTTCCCTCCTCATCAGAAGTTCTTGTGTTTTGCCTTCAAGAACAAACACTTTTCCCGGCCCTCCCTTTCAGCCTCACCTCAGCTCCACTCATTTTTACCCAGGTGATGGCTGCGGCAGCAGCTGCACTAGGTCTCGGGGGAATCTCCATCACACCATATCTGGACAACCTCCTTCATGGGTCCCTCCATTTCAGAAGCCCAACGCCAACTCTTACTGTCAATCCAGACTCTGATCACACTGGGTTGGAAAATCAACCTGGCAAAGTCGCATCTGACGCCGAGCCAATAAATGCCATTCCTTGGCATGGTGTTCAACACCAAGACTCAGCGGGTCCTCCTTCCACAAGATTCGACAGCTTCTTCAAGATCGACAACCTTCAGTCCAATTTTTGATGAAAGTCCTGGGCTCCATGGTGGCCTCCATCGAGGCAGTTCCCTACACCCAATTTCACCTCAGGGAACTACAGTGGAATTTACTATCCCTGTGGAAGCGTGTCAGCCTCACACAAAGAATAGTTCTGTCCCATTCTACAAGAAGATCACTAACCTGGTGGCTCCACCACCAGAACCTAGCACTGGGAAAACCGATGCAGGGACCACAATGGCAACTCATAACAACCGATGCCAGCCTACTAGGATGGGGAGCAGTCTTTCTCTCACACGCTCGGCTCAGGGCAAGTGGATGCTGAGCGAGGCCAAACTGCCTATCAACATCCTAGAGCTGAGAGCAGTTTGACTTGCCCTTTTGAACTGGCAACCACAGTTGAATGGGAAAGCGATAAATATTCAGTCCGACAATGCCACCATAGTTGCATACATCAACCATCAAGGGGGAACCAAGAGCCGAGCAGCCCTCAAGGAGGTCAGTCGAATCCTGTCCTGGGCCAAAAATCACGAGGTGATTCTGATGACCATTTACATCCCGGCCTTGAAAACTGGCAGGCAGATTATCTCAGTCGCCAACGACTCGATCCAGGAGAATGGTCTCTCAAACAGGACGTCTTTTAAGCCATAGTACACAAGTGGGGGCTCCCAGAAGTGGATCTCATGGCATCTCGGGTCAACCGGCAAGTTCCTCAATTCATGGTTCGATGCCGAGACCCACTGGCTCTAGCGGCAGACGCACTGACGGCACCTTGGGATTTTCGGCTAGCCTACCTTTTCCCTCCTCTTCCACTCATTCCAAAAGTGCTCAAAAGAATAAAAAGGGAACGCTGCACAATCATCCTGATCACTCCCCACTGGCCGTGACGGGCTGCTTCTCGATGCTCGGCATCGACGAGCCATGGCCACTTCCTCAAATCCCAGATCTTCTGGCCCAAGGACCCATTCTACACCCCAAACCCAACGTGTTTCATTTGACGGCATGGCTCTTGAGCTCCTAACCCTAAAGCGCAAAGGGTTCTAATCGGTCGCTCGAACTATGGTGGCTGCCAGAAAACCTATTTCCTCCAAAGCGTATTATAGGGTGTGGAATTGTTATAGGGATTGGTGTGCTTGCCACAATGTCCCCTTCCACAAATGTTCCATTCCTAATATATTGCAATTTCTACAAGATTGCCTGGCGAAAGGGCTATCTGTGGGATCTCTTTAAGTCCCAGCTTTCAGCTCTATCTGTCTGGCCCTCATTCCAGATATCCGTACCTTCATCCAAGGGGTGGCACACTTCGTTCCCCCCTATCGGGAACCTCTGCCACTTTGGGACCTCAACTTAGTCCTCTCAGCACTCCAGAAGCCTCCATTTGAACCTCTAGCTTCTATCCCGCTCATATGGCTGACATGGAAATTGAATTTCCTTCTCGCCATCTCCTCAGCACGGCGAGTCTCCGAACTTAGTGCACTTTCTTGTCAGGCGCCGTTCCTGATTTTTCATTTAGACAGGGCAGTATTAACGCGCTATTCCTTCATTTCTTCCGAAGGTAGTGTCGGAGTTTCACATTAATCAGGAGATCACCATTCCTACATTCTGTCCACAGCCAAAACATCCTATGGAAGTAGCACTTCATGCGCTAGATCCAGTAAGAATTCTATCTGGAGCGCACTAAGGAGATTCGATCTACCTCTACACTGCTGGTCTTACCCTCCGGGAACAAGAAGGGGTCACCAGCGTCAAAAGCCACCATTTCTAGATGGATCAAGGAAACCATTCGTAAAGCATATGTGGTAAGTCACCCCCCCCCCCCTGCTCGGAGTTAAGGCTCACTCCACTGGGGGACTGAGTACATCTTGGGCATTCAGGAACCGTGCTAGGTTTGCCGACCCGCAACATGGTCATCCTTGCATTCTTTCGCAAAAATTTGCAGCATCTGACGCACACTGCGGCAGGAAGGTACTGCAGGCCGCAGTTTATACATAGGCCTCGCTTCCTCCCTCCCGTAGAAAAGGGGGCAGCTTCTGGCAGATATTATTTGATTTGTGATGTTTTGATTTGACTATTCCTAAGCAGCCCAGATCACACTGAGCATGTGCATGGTCTTGGTCTTGCACAGATGTTTAACAAAGTTACAAGATGACAGCCCCCTGCGGCCAACTTTGAAAACATAAATCATTTGTTTAATTAGGCTTCTGGTGCAGTAAGTTTATGTTTAGTATACAAAATACAGCATTTGTCCACAATACAAAGTTCGCAAGGATCGATCCAAACTGCAGGCTTAACTGCTCAAACAAGTGTTTTATTGTTTAACACAACATGTTTCGAGTCACACAGGACTCTTTGTCAAGTGTAAACAAAGATTGCTAAAAAAACTTTTAAATAGTGTTCAACAGGAAATGACATCAAAGAAAGTGTACCCACCCACCGACTGGTAGACAGGAATGAAGAAACATTGTTTCCTTAGAATTAAAGTGTCAGTTTAGAATAACCAAAAATGTGTCCATAATAAAGTACAATTTCCACCACTGAAAGTTTTTGTGTTTTTCATTCGGTTTAAAGTTCGTAGATAAGCTTCAGTTGTCACCATCGTGCTGTAAGAAAAGAACTTTTAAATAAAATTATACTGTGAAGGGAAATCGACCAATGGGCGAAAAAAACTTGCACTGCCAACTCTGGCCTACAAGCCCAATCTGTCTATGGATATTACTGACATAGAGTCCATTCGGACTTAAGCGTAAACTCTACATGGTATAATAAACTTATTCACTATACATTACCATAACTGGAATTCTTAATGTGTGGCTAAGACTTGCGGTCAATATCTGGAAGAGAGTAAGCATGAAGATTAATGTTAATGACGTTTCACAAGAAACTTTTTACACTCCAAGATTCGTTTAACCCTTTGGGGTTTACAGTGTTTAGTTTTCTAATCCAATACATCTCTCTTTGTGATAATCTTAGTTTCAGATCCCCACCTCTTGGGGGGGTATGTACGACCTCCAAGACTAACCATTTCAATTGGTTTACGTTGTGATTCATAGCCGAAAAATGTCTAGCAACAGCTGTATCCGAATACGTTTCTTTTTTAAAATTTTAAAAGTGTTGATATACAAAGTTTGTATACCTCTATCCCCCAGGATGAAGGCATAAAGGTCATAGAAGAGGCTTTTCTAGATACCAATCTGTCACCCCAGTTAATGTATTTCCTGATTGATTGTTTGTCGATTGTACTACAAAAGAATTACTTTAGGTTCTCAGGAGAGTTTTACTGGCAACGCCAGGGCACATCGATGGGTGCTGCAGTAGCACCAGCCTTCGCCAACCTCTTTGTACATGATCTTGAAAAGAAAGTATTTCTGAAAGGGGCATTTAAAGAACATATCATCCAATACTTCCGATATGTGGACGATATTCTTATCTTTTGGAAAGGCTCTGTTCAAACCTTTGAGGAAATGGTCGTAGTAGCTAATAAAGCCCATAAGACCATTAAATTTACATCCGAGGTGGGCGGGCTCTCATTGAACTTCTTAGATGTACACCTTACCATCTCTGAAGGCCGAGTACATACTAGCCTGTACAGAAAGGATACAGATAGGAATAACGTTCTACATGCTACGAGTTTCCACGCCCCCAATGTAGTCAAAGCTATACCAAAAGGACAGTTCCTGCGGGCCCGTAGGATCTCATCCGATAAAGAGAAATATGAAAGTGCTACTGAAAATCTGAAAAAAAGATTCCTAGATAGGGGTTACAATCCAAAGTCCATTAACAAGTGTATCGAAGATACTCGTAAAATTGATAGGAAAGAACTCCTTACATATAAACCAAGAAAAGAGAGTAAGCGGTTGCCTTTTGTGTCTACGTTCAGTATAAACAGTAAAACTATAGAAAATACTATACGTAAATATTGGCCTATAGTCCAACAAGATAACATCTTGGGTAAATGTGTCCCTAATACCCCTTTATTCAGTTATAAAAGAGGGAGTAATTTAAGGGACATTCTATGCCCATCAGAGGTTAATCCCCCGGGCCCACGTACCCAAAGATTTTTGGGTAAACCAAAAAAGGGCACGTTTGCGTGCTTAAATTGTGTATGCTGTACAGCTATTATTAAAGGCGATACCATTAATCACCCATGTGATGGGAATCCCATACGTTTACAACATTATGCCACCTGCGACACCAGTAATGTGGTGTATTTGCTCAAATGCCCATGTGGGATGGCATACGTGGGCCAGACAGGTAGAAAGGTCAAAACACGTATCAAAGAACATCGTGGCTATATTAGGAATTTTAAAAAAAGAAACGTATTCGGATACAGCTGTTGCTAGACATTTTTCGGCTATGAATCACAACGTAAACCAATTGAAATGGTTAGTCTTGGAGGTCGTACATACCCCCCCAAGAGGTGGGGATCTGAAACTAAGATTATCACAAAGAGAGATGTATTGGATTAGAAAACTAAACACTGTAAACCCCAAAGGGTTAAACGAATCTTGGAGTGTAAAAAGTTTCTTGTGAAACGTCATTAACATTAATCTTCATGCTTACTCTCTTCCAGATATTGACCGCAAGTCTTAGCCACACATTAAGAATTCCAGTTATGGTAATGTATAGTGAATAAGTTTATTATACCATGTAGAGTTTACGCTTAAGTCCGAATGGACTCTATGTCAGTAATATCCATAGACAGATTGGGCTTGTAGGCCAGAGTTGGCAGTGCAAGTTTTTTTCGCCCATTGGTCGATTTCCCTTCACAGTATAATTTTATTTAAAAGTTCTTTTCTTACAGCACGATGGTGACAACTGAAGCTTATCTACGAACTTTAAACCGAATGAAAAACACAAAAACTTTCAGTGGTGGAAATTGTACTTTATTATGGACACATTTTTGGTTATTCTAAACTGACACTTTAATTCTAAGGAAACAATGTTTCTTCATTCCTGTCTACCAGTCGGTGGGTGGGTACACTTTCTTTGATGTCATTTCCTGTTGAACACTATTTAAAAGTTTTTTTAGCAATCTTTGTTTACACTTGACAAAGAGTCCTGTGTGACTCGAAACATGTTGTGTTAAACAATAAAACACTTGTTTGAGCAGTTAAGCCTGCAGTTTGGATCGATCCTTGCGAACTTTGTATTGTGGACTTATTCTGAAGCACGTTTGGTGGAAGTGCATCACAAGGCATCGATTATAATTGGATCTGCATTTGTTTGAGGTAACTAGCACCATATATTAGGGATGCACCGAATCCACTTTTTTGGATTCGGCCGAACCCCCGAATCCTTCGTGAAAGATTCGGCCGAATACCGAACCGAATCCGAACCCTAATTTGCATATGCAAATTAGGGGTGAGAAGGGGAAAACATTTTTTACTTCCTTGTTTTCTGACAAAAAGTCACGCAATTTCCCTCCTCACCCCTAATTTGCATATGCAAATTAGGATTTGGATTCGGTTCGGCCGGGCAGAAGGATTCGGCCGAATCCAAATCCTGCTGAAAATGGCCGAATCCCGAACTGAATCCTGGATTCGGTGCATCCCTACCATATATTATTGGAAAATACAGCATTTCTAACATTATTCTATTTTAGACTTTACTTCCCCTTTAAATGTCTAATCATCTGTCCTGAGATATATTGGTTGTATACACACTTTTTTTTTGTATTTTGTGGCTAATTCTGATGTAATTCCTCCATCTCTCAGGCCCTCAGCTTTTATGTATTGCCAGGGCCACATATACTGTAATTCCTGCCCTGTGTGATCCAAAGAAGGATCTTAGTTTTGCATTTGCATTTAGTATTTGTGATTTGAACATTATTAGATAGTAGGGAAGGTACATCAAAATGTTTTTGTACTTTTTATGTAGGATGACATTTTGCTTTATGCACTCCCCCCAACTAAATTGCATCAAAGCTTGCCATTTGAAAGAGGCAATAACAATGAGATGTCTGATCTCAGTGAGGGTTTCGTGAGAGAAATTGCAGTTAAAGGGTCATCCATGTGCATTTCCAAACTGTACTTTGGTCTAGGTCTTCAGAAGGCCAAACAAAACATAGAAAATACACGTAAGTAAAGAAACATACGTGCCCCTTCATTATTTGCCAGAAAATAAACAAGAAATAATGAAAAAATTGATTATACCCTATATAGATCTATAATTTATTTCCTAAAATATTTTCTTCTCCCTGCTAGGTCTTGATGATGAAGAATTGATAAAAGGTGAGTAGAATTATCTAATGATTTTTTTGCCGGAAAAAAAAATGAGGAATTATTAATGATCTTCTCTTTGTGTTTACTAGATGGCAACAGTACAGTGATTCAGTCCAATGGAGACTTTAATTCAGCAGAAACACAGACAACCATGATCAATGGCTATACGTGCAGTGACTGCAGCATCGTCTCTCAGAGAAATGATACCTTGACGGCACTTTCTGCATCTTATTCCGCATCTGGAAATGTTCGTGCAGCTTCTGGAAGCAAACACTCAGCCTGTGGAACTTTACACACAGGCTCTGCAATCACAAACGCAGCCTCTGGAAATATACATGCAGGCTCTGCAAACGAGCACTCGGCATCTTCAAGCATGCATGCATCATCTACACTAGTATACTCCAGAGACCGCAGCCAGAAAAAATCAAGTAAGATTACTGTTCTGCCACTTACTTACTTTCAAACCTTATTAGCTGGTTTCTGTCCTAAAGCAAAAGCATGGTCAGTTTTCCACAGGCGCTGGTGCAAAACTGCATGCTGGGATTTGTAATCTCAGAACAATTCTACTTGTAGGTGAAATTGTGGCCTCCCAGCTGTTACCTGTGCCATATTGTTTTCTGCCCTGCCAGATATGTCACCAAGCTTGTTTTTTTTTTTTTTTTTAATTTTAACAACCAGTTTTGCAAGTGGGAGATTATTCATTCAGTGGCAAATATATAGTTTAAAATTGACTCATAAAATGTTAATTAATCCCTACAATGGTGCTGAAAACGGTACTAATAGACATTTATCAGCCTAAATAAGGAGTCTTTGTTATGGCTATTGTCCAATTCAAGGCAGCTTTTTGCTGTAGAGCAGGATTTAGCAGCCTGCAAGGATACAGTCGTTGGCACTGCCATTGAAGGGAGTTGTTCTGCAACATTGCCAAGCACGTCTACACCCAGTGAACACATTTAATTTATCCATAAACACAAATCTGACTGAAAAACTTGACACATGAGCAAACGTGTTCGAGACTGGTTCCTGGTTCGAGACTGTATTCACTGAGAGCTGACATTGCAGACCCTTGCCTTCTGAAGTTGCTTGTGCCCTCGTGGGGGGTAACAGTGACAGATAAAGCATTGCTTCTGCTGTGCTGATATAAACATACATTTAGGGAATTATTTATCAAAGGCCAAGTTTTGAGGTTTGTGAGGTTTTTCAAATTGATAGTTTTTGGCAAAAATAAACTTGAATTGATCAAGATTTTGGGCGAAACCCACTAAATCAAACATCATGAAGGCTATTAATATCTTCAAATGGATGGAGAGACCTCCACCATTGACTTCTAAATGCGCTTGACAGGTTTTAGGTGTTAGGTGTTATTCTCGGATTCCTCAGGGTAGGGGGGAGTGTATTTTATATTACAGGTTGAATTCTCCTTTAAAAAAACTCAAATTTTTGACTAAAAAATAACCTTGAAAACTCACCTCAACCTTTGATAACCCCCTTAGTATGTAAGAAATTGGGGGGGGGTTAACACAATCTACAGACTTGTCAGCATTTGCTTTTTGAGTTATAGCACCTACAGATTGCTGTGTCTGGTCAGTATACACAGGCTCCCCAAAATGTGTGCACGATACTATATTTCCTAACAAATAATCAGACTCTACATTTTCCCCAATAGGAGAAATCCCTTTTTACATGCGCAAGACCATGCTGCTGTTTAAAAATACCGCATCATCTCTAGCAACTGTGGTTGTGCGCCTGTTTCATTTGGTTATGCTGAAGCTTGGTTGTGACCTCAAAGGTACCCCGTTCTCTCATTCAACTCACATCAGACTTGTTTCACTCTCGGTGTCGGAAAAAGGTGGCTTTGCTCTCACTGCCTTTTGAATTTGTAATGCACCTTGTGGTGGGTTTAAATTAGGGATGCACCGAATCCAGGATTCGGCCAGGATTCAGCCTTTTCCAGCTGGATTCGGATTCGGCCGAATCCTTCTGCCCGGCCGAACCGAATCCGAATCCTAATTTGCATATGTGAATTAGGGGCGGGAGGGAAATCACGTGACTTTTTGACACAAAACAAGGAATTAAAAATGTTTTCCCCTTCCCACCCCTAATTTGCATATGCAAATTAGGGTTCGGATTCGGTTCGGTATTCGGCCAAATCTTTTGCAAAGGATTCGGGGGTTCGGCTGAATCCAAAAAAGTGGATTCGGTGCATCCCTAGTTTAAATGCCCGTTTATGTATTATTTTGAGGTTTTGGGGTCTATAGTCACTTATTCCAATTACAAACTGTCTTATCTAGCCATGTTATCTGGATACTTTTAGGAATCATGAACAATGGCAAAACAGTGTTTCTTGTTCCTGGCAATGAACGTGTTAAAGACTGTTCAATGACGTGTAAAGGTGGCCATAGACGCACAGATAAAAGCGAATTTTCGTACGATATTCGGTGCGTGTATGGTGGGAAACCAGCCGACCGATATCGGCAGATGACTTGGATATCGGTCGATCGGGCTGGACGGAAAATTTTGATTGGGTGCCTTTGAAGGCACCCAAACATCGCCCATGGTTAGTGCTGAATCATCAGATACAGGTAGAATTCTATTGTTTCTACATGTATAACTGACAATTCAGCTCTAAACGTGTATATTGAAACAAACATTGTTTTCCAAGAAAGATCGTAATGGTTACGTCTATGGCCACCTTAAGCAATAAGCAGAAGCCATGCGTTGCCTACATTCCTGTTTCCCAGGGCTCATGCAAAACCAACCTTGTTTGCTTTGTTTAAATGACTCCTTTGTGTGTACGTGTGTATGTTGCAGCTCATTTGAATTACTGTGGAAGTGCAAATGTGAGAGACTATCTAAAAGAGGACGGCCATTTCAGTATAAATGGAAAATCCCTGTGTAAGTATGGTGCTCATGCATGCACTCGCCTCCAAAGGAACACACGTCAAAAACAAGTGGCTCATAGGATATGGCACATACACAGTGGCATTCATATATATTCATGGTGGCGGAGAGTTTTTCTGATTGTTTCTAGATTGCTGAGATGTTTATAAAATGTTGCAAAATGCAGTAGTAAGAACAGTTGCAAGAACTTGTCAAAGGGGAAGCTCAGCCTTTATTAATAGTGCTCTGTAAGGCAAAATAATTGGGGCTTTCCAGGCAATGGCCGCATCTACTTCTTTGTGCAGACAGCTGCTTCTCACCCCTCTAGAGTGGGAAACGCAATGTCCAAGGTATACTCTTGTGTTGGCAGGCTTATATAATAATAGAATGTGGAAGTCAATGCTCAGTTATGTCCCCCTGCCAATCTTCCTTATACAGCACATCTCTCATTTACTAATATGGCAAGCAGCTGTCTGTAGGGATGTGTGTTTAGATTGTTCCATTCAAAGAGAACACTCAGGGTGTCATATGTCTTAAATGGGCGGTTCATCATTAAATTAAAAATGTAATACAAGCTTCATCATACTGAAATAAGAAACTTTGGAAATACAATCAATTAAATGTTCTGCATCATTTCTGAAATAATCAAGTTTATGTTCACTTTCAGTATCTGTTTCTCTTCATTCTCTCTTCATGCAGCAGTTGGGGGGCAGATATTCATTGACAATTGGATCCAATATATATTATAAGGGGGGGGGGGGCTCACTTTCCTAGCAGATTTATTAGAGCTCAGAGGGAACAAACAAAATAACTGCCTTTTGCACAAATTCTGCATGTAGAGACACATGATGTCTGGTGATTTTAATAGAGTGAGCTCTAATACATCTTCTAGGCAAAAGGAGCCCCCCTATAAGATATATTGGATCTGTCAATGAATATCTCACACTTAACTCCTTCATGAAGAGAGAATGAAGAGAAACAGATGCTGAGAGAGGGATAGTGAAGATAAACTTGATTGTTTCAGAAACGATGCAGAATATTTAATTGATTGTATTTAGAAAGTTTATTTCAGTATACTGAAGCTTATTAAATTTAATTTTCAATTTTGCGATAGTTCCCCTTTTAAGTTAACTTTTAGTATGTTCTAGAATGGCTAATTCTAAGCAATATTTTAATTGGTCTTTATTGTTTAGTATAATTTTTTTCGTCTTCTGACTCAAGCATCTAAATGGGGGTCACTGACACCATATAAAAACAAATGTTCTGTAAGGCTACAAGTGTATTATTGATAGTTGGTATTACTCATCTTTCTATTCAGGCCCTCTCCTACTCATATTCCAGTCTCCAAATAATAAAAAATGAAAAACAGTTGCAAATTGTTTCAGAATATCTCTCTACGTCATACTAAAAGTAAATTTAAAGGTGAACAACCCCTTTAAATTATAGAAATAACAGTCATGGTAAATATTGTAGATATGGAACTTTAAAGTGGAACTAAATGTTCAAATGGGTAGGAACAGGTATTAAATATAGTAGGAATGTTTACCATTATTTTTGGGATTCTTTACCAAAAAAAAAATGAAGATGCCTCAATTGCTCCCCATCTTGTTTTTTGCTGATTCACTGCATATGTTCTCTGCTGTTGTTAACTGAGGTTAGGGATGGACTCCCTATATACTGTGTATTTATTCTAAAATTCACAAGTCTAATTAGCAAATCAGGTGGTTGCATCCTGCATATTAGTTGGTAGTAGAAGGTGCAAATTTAAAATATGGCAACCAATCAGAATTTTATTACTGTAGGATGGTTGAACCAGGCTAATTACTGATTGGTTGCCATGGGTTACTGCCAGGTACAAATTTGTCCAATTAATCTTATCACGTTAATAAAATGTGTAGGTATTTTGTCTGGCCAGGAGGATATATTGCAGAATATCTGCACTGGAGAAATCATCTAGCTTAATCAAGAATGCTATTACTTTGTGTCTTTTAGGGACATACAGGGAGGCATTGAGTATGTTTTACAAATACATATGATTATATGTCAATGTCACTATATTGCCTTAAAAATGGAACTTAGAATGTCCATAATGCAGTTTTAAATTACACAGCCCATGTTCTGCAGCTCTATGTTCATTGGCATCTCAAGTCTGTCCTGATGATTTTTCTCTCATATAACATACAAAAATCCAATCAGTGCTGAAAATTCCTACTACAAGTGTGCGGTGGACTTAAGTGCCCTGAAAACAATGCTCCGCCATGTGTAGATTATGCCAGAAGTGAGAGGCGACCTCTTAGAAACCGCTTAAATGGGCTGCGTACAGCTACAACATGTTCCAAACTAATAACACTAAACTGCAATGTGGGAAGTCGATAGTTTTCCTTTCAGTGACTTGTTTTCAGGCGAAGTGTTCCTTTAACCGCGATTCCTTTCTAAAGATTGTCACAATATGCATGCATTTTTAAAGCGATATTTTGCCTCTCGTGAGTATGTCTGTCTCAGTTGAGCCCAGCTTTAAAGGGCATGTAAAGTCTAAAATAGAATAAGGCTAGAAATGCTGTATTTTGTATTCAAAATATAAACATGAACTCACTGCACCACAAGCCTAATCAAACAAATGATTTATGTTTTCAAAGTTGGCCACAGGGGGGCACCGTCTTGTAACTTTGTTAAACATCTTTGCAAGACTAAGACTGTGCACATGCTCAGTGTGGTCTGGGCTGCTTAGGGATCGTCATAAACAAAGCTGCTTGAGTTCTGCATGGCTGGGAAGTAAGGTGAGGGCCCCCCTGCTGTTCATAAGTATGATTGTTTCCCTGCTCAGCAGTTAGGGAACGTCTGACAATTCCTGTCCACAGCAGTAAATGAAGGGAGAATTTCACTGCATACAGTCAGGTTTCTTATATAAACGGTACACATTTTTTAATTATAGTGTATTGGAGATAGGTTTCTTTTTCATTAAAGAAATTAAGAATGGGATTTTATGTTTTTTTCCTTTATATGCCCTTTAAAGCAGCTTTTCCGGTTTATCTGTAAAACTGCAAACAAGGAAGCTATGGCCTTCTCAATTAAGCAAGGATTTTGGTTGTGAATAGGTACGAGTGTCTGAACTTTACATGTAAAGTAATTTTATAATAAAAAAAAAAAGTACCTGGTGACAATCTTTCTACTTTTCAGTATGGTGTTAGTATCACATTATTTGTTGCAACAACCAACAGGTGATGACTATAAGGGGACGAAATACCTTGAAACACACAGCACTGTCCACACCAAATCTTCACGGGCTAGAGGGGTGACAGGGATCCTATGGCACACCCTTTATTACACAGGTTTATATGCACCTTCTTTTATTTGCACCTTTTTATATCTTACTTTGACCTCTGATTACTAACCACAAATCCTCTTTTTAATGTGTATTTCAATACAATCGTCTCTGTACTGTGGGATCTCCTTGGTCTTTTCTCTCTTCATGAAATATTTGGCGCTTATAGTAGGAGCTTTAGCAGAAATTTAAATTATAAATTGTTGCACAAAACCAGAACGTGTAGTGCTGAATGAAGGAAACACACGAGACTAACCTACGGTAAATATACAAGGGCTTACTTGTACTTTACCATGGAAGCAATTCCTAACTGTTGGGATCTGGTCTGATGTGGCTAAATTGAGTAAAGCTCTTCTCATTTGCTGCCTGCATCAGACTAGCAGGGCTTATTGTATATGTACAGTAGATGGAGGCACCTGCAAACGCTTGCTTCACCTTATTTTAATGTGTTAATATTTGTTGTTCTCATTCTAAAGCAAAGCCAGTTATACTCTCCCATAAACACACAGTTGTAAAAAGTAAAAGAGGGACCCGTTTAGACTGCAACCTCCCACCAAATCTGTCCCCTTTCCTCTAATTGATGATTTAAAACATGACTTTTATTGCTACTATGTACATACCTCCCAACTGTCCCTTTTTCGGAGGGACAGTCCCTCTTTTGACAGCTCAACCCGCAGTCCCTCATTTGTTCTGGAAAGTCCCTCTTTTCTCTGCACTGAACAGCCAGAAAAAGAAACAGTTTCTCAATTAATTGGCTTTTAGCAGAGAGCCCAGAACAGCTAACAGGTGCAAATAAGATACTTTGTAACAATTTTGAGACACAAAAACAGTTTAGATAAGGATAAATATTTTCAAACTTTCATAACCTGCCAAATTTTGTCAAACAAACATGGTAATTAGGGGGTGTGGTCACAGAAAGGGGTGTGGTCAAAAAATTGCTGCGCTACGTGTGGAAAAAAAATTTTGTCCCTCTTTTTACTTCCAAAATGTTGGGAGGTATGCTATGTATAAAATAGTCACAATGATTAAAATATCATATGGTTAGGAGCGAGAAGGAACATTTGCTATAGGGGTTACAGATTAACAGACTGCACTCCACCTGCTTTAATTACAAACAACCAACTGCCTATTCACTTCA
Source organism: Xenopus petersii (assembly GCA_038501925.1). NCBI lineage: Eukaryota > Metazoa > Chordata > Amphibia > Anura > Pipidae > Xenopus > Xenopus petersii. Next base: position 30,450,544 of record CM076688.1, read on the forward strand.
TATATTGCTGAAGTTTCTAGGCATCTAATGGTAGTGTCTTTCTGGAGTCTATCCGGCTTTTTTGCTGATCGCCCGGATCCCTCGCCATTCCACACCCCTCTAGATTATTATTCCACCGGTAGTGTATAATAGTATATCGGATTCCTCTAACTAATAGCCCGAATCCCAAATCATTCCGCACCACCCCAAGATATTGCACCTGAGAAGAAGAAACCCTTCTTGCCCAATTATATGCATGAGTTCCGACGCCCTGCCTAACCAAAACTAAAATATGCGCCTGACTCCTTTGATGAAGCTCAGGGAGACCAAAGCGAAATGCACTCTCCTCTTTTCTTTTTGATAAGATCAGCCTGAATGCAGATACTGGTGATTAGAATAATATCCCTTTTCTATAGTACTACATTACCACCGGACATGAACAGTGACAAAGCACTGCACAAATTGAATTACTTTGATTGTCAACTAACATGATGCATAAATCTTGAGCATTTATTACTTTTTTTGGCCTAGAGAAATTTGCTTTAATTTGTGCATTTTCCCCCTGGTCTGTCTCTGATTTCTCTACTGTGTAGCTGATTCTTCTCCATCCTGTGTAACTAAATGACCAGTAAACCTGCCTCTCGCCTGTGTTTTAGGCTATTTATTACTACAAGCAGTGCGCAGTGTTGGAGCTGCAGGATGGTTTGTATCCCGGAAGATGTTGTCGTTTCTTTGGTTGGCCATTGTATCACCAGGTTATTATTTTGATTTTGCACATTGCTATCAGCTCTCGAGGCTGTTCTTGTGCACTTTCCCGGCACAGGTTAATTTCGTTCTTGCGCTTTAATACCTTGCTTCTTTTCCAGTGCTTGCATTTGTTATTTAGATGTCTATTGCAGTCTGTCAGTGGATAATCATTGTCTGTACAATTATTTGGTTTGGCAGCTACTTTGTTTAATGGACATAAATGCGATCTCCTTTGGATCAAGTATCCAGTGTTTGTGTGCCCATTAATCTGCATGGCCTTGATTTCATTGCAACTAATAGAGCCAAGCTCCATGTTTCTCCCAGTCTTATGCATGTAAGGCTGTAATTGTATTGCTTTGTGCAATCTTCTTTGTTTAAAAAGCATATGCAACTTGTCTAATCTTTCCCTTACTCTTGCAGGTAGAGCAGCCTCCAGCTTGCTTTGGTGGCTGGGAACTGGATGGTATCAACTTGCCACTCTGGTTTCTTTAGTAAATGTTTTTATCCTTACTAGGTCAGTATGCAATAAGTATGCTATTTAAAGTAATACAACCGATTCATGTTTGTGGTATAGTCCCAGCATTGGATAAAGTTTAATAGCATGTGTGTTGTCCGTATCGTTCAACACAGGAACTTGTGTGTCTAGTGTAGCAGGACTGTTTTTTTATAGTACCAGCACCCCAAGATTCATATTGCATATGAGGAGGGAAGGGCAAGAAAGCAAAAGGAGTATGAAGACAGTGGGCTAATGTAACATATAAGGTAAAAGAAAAAAGGACAGGGCAAGCTGAAGGGGTAGCAGTAAGGACAGGTATGGAATAGTAAAGCAGCATAGACAAGTTGCAGGTGTTGGGAAACGGCAGCAAATGGGTGGGAGGAAAGAAGAGAAAACGAGGATAGGAAGAGTTAAAAGAAAGACATGATGGTTACTATGTAACTTTTTGACTTACTGACACAAAAAACGACTTTTTTAAAATATGAATGTACATTAAATGTTAACTATAGGTAATGTTGATTATTTTTTGCTGAGAGGTTTGTTTTTATATGTAATTTTTAGTTGAAGTTCCTAAGACTGTTTTGCCAACCTGATTGTCCCATCTCAGCCTGTTGGTTACAGTTTCTAATTATAACTGCCAGGTCCCCTTTAATTACCAATAGCCTATGCCCACTGTCAACCAAAGCCTATGGGCAACATTCATAAGCCTTACTGATGTTCCATCTGCAGCTCTTCATCTGTTGTTGTACTACAAGTAGTTGTGTCCCACTGAAAGGTAGAAGGTTGGGAGTTGTAGCTCATTGTAGTAGCTAGGTAAATAAAGGGAATTATACAGTCACCTCTTAAAGTATTTGGAAAGGATAGAATGTAAATCTGGAAAGGATAGAATGTAAATCTGAGTTTGTTTCCCCACTAACTTGAGCAGGGACCTCATTCCTAAAATGTATCAAAATAGCTAGTCCTTATTATCAATTAGACAGTGATAATCTATAACTCTACCCCTGTTTGTGTTTATGTCTTGTACAATACAATAATGCTATCCATGAGTTTGTTCAGGATTTAGCTGAATCAGTTCCCTTTTTGCAGTACAGGCAGGCTCGGACTGGCAGGGGCTGCTGTAAGTTGCCATAGGCAGTCCTATTTATTGGGCTGGTGGGGGCTGTTTGGGGCTCTCTGCACATGAAATTCCAGGGCCTATTCTCAGTCCAAGCCTGAATACAGGTATGATATCTGGAAACCCATTATCCAGAAAGCTCCGAATTGTGGAAAGGCTGTCTCCCAGAGACTCCATTTTATCCAATGTTTTACAAATTATTTTCCTTTTTCTCTGTAATAATAAAACAGTACATTGTACTTGATCCAAACTAAGATATAATTGATCATTATTAGAAGCAAAACAAGACTATTGGGTTTACTTAATGTATGAAGATTTAAATTACAAAAAGATCCATTATCCGGAAAATCCCAGGTCCCGAGCATCCTGGATAACTGGTCCCATACCTGCACAATGATATGGCTAAATCCTGATTTTTCAGCCACACTGAATCTCAAGACGTGTCATATCTGCTCTGGATAGCTGAATGCAACAACTTTTTATTTACACATGATGCTATATTTCACTCTCAAAAAAAATATATTTTTCTCTAGGACACAGTTTTACTAAATAAGGGCAACTTTTGCACTGGTAGTTTCAGCGAAGATTATCCATATTACATATATTCTTGGTTCGTACATCACTTCTTTATTCGGCACAAGGAAATGTATTTGTACAGTGTGGCAAAATTCAGGGTTATACACATACTTTGTATTCACACTATATGTCATATACAGGATTCTTTATCATTTTCTTTTCTATTTGCTCTAGATGCCTTTCAAAGCTGTCTAAATTGTTACTTCTGCTTTTGCCCTTGCTGCTTTTGCTGGGTAAGTTTATTTAAAATATATGTACATTAAAGAGGTAATTCACATTTGAGGTAACTTTTAGTATGTTATGTAATGTCCTATTCTTAGCAACTTTTCAGTTATTACTATTTGCCACCTTCTACCTAATTTAAGCTTCCAAAATGGGGGTCACTGACCACAGCAGCCCAAAATCTATCGATCTTAAATATGGTTAATATACATTTGTATTTTTAATCTTGCTATTCAGGCCCTCTCCTGTTCATTTTCCAATGTTTCACTGAAACAGTTGCATGGTTGCTAGGATAAATTAGACCCAACCAGCCATTTAAATTCCAAAGCTGCTAAACAAAAAGCTAAAACGGGGGCGGGACTTGCTGACTGCCTGCTAGGATGTTATTTAAAGATGTACTACACATTTAAGGCAAGAATCAGATGGGTGATTTCAATATTTAGTTACTTTTGCATCATTGCAGGAAATTTTTCCCTACATACACCGACTAAGTAGGCAGCTTATTGGCTTTTGTTTGGTACCAGCCAACAGGGCTGCTTGGCGGAAAATATTGGGCAATTTTGACTCATGCCGGATGGAAGACCACATCTGTGTGTAGATTTTAAAAAAAAAAACCCTACAGATTCAGTGCTACCACATCCATCCAACTGACCATATGTGAAATGTTTTTTCCCCTTGCAAAAATATTGTGTTTAGGGCCCGTCCTATATCCTATACTATTACTTGTAGGATTTGAACACCACCATGTGAAACCAGAAATTTTCTGCTCTCCCATACCTTTAAAAGATTAAAACTTTATACTGTGCACTGGCCTCTCCAAAGTCCAACTGGTACTGTTTCTTTCTGATTTTATTGTCCCCTCGCTGCTGCTTTTAAATAAATGCAACTCAATTTTTTTATTTTAGGTCTTTACTTATGGAGTTCAGATTATTCACTGCTTCCTGCATTCAGTGGTTTAAGATTATTTCCATCTGATACCTCTGAAGAAACAGCTGCCAGCCTCGAGCCTTCTCCAGAAATCACTATACCTAGCCCAGGCATCAAGGTACAGCACAATAAGAATAGTTTATGTCCCAGTTTACCCTTTTGGCAAAAGAAGTTGAGTATCAATTATTTTTATAACATAACCAGTACTGTGTTTAACTGCTAATTTGTTTGTTAGTTGAGTCAGTAATACATCAATGCTTAGCAAGTCAAACTCCATAATACTGTAGCGTCACCATGCAAGTGCATTGCAATTATATTTTGTCTGTATGTCTGCATTAATTTCAGAGGGAGGGCTTGCTGTACGATACTGACCGAGTAAAAGCGTTGGAAAAGCAGTTTGGATTAATCGGTCGTAAGCACAGTGACCATATGGAAGACTATAAAAAAATGAATCTTTTGGTCCTGAAGATTCAAGAGCAAGTTCAAAAGATGAACGACGAAAGCCATTTGTCATCGATGATTACAAACATATTCGAGCAACATTTTGCTAAACACACTGTTGAAAAGAAGGAACCCTCATTGGTGGTATATATAGTTTTAATGTCTATATCTTTTCAAAGTTCCCATCTACTTAACTTGTAAAAGTGTAACAGGATCAATTAGTTTATGTGCTACACTGACATGGAGCGCATGACCTTGGCGTTAAAGATGTGTGGGCTTGTCATGCCTAAATCTATATCAAACATTAAAGAAATTGGTGCACTATGCCAGTAACTGTACCATTATAAATCAAAAAAGAAAAAATGTCCAAAACAATTTAATGAAAGGAGAAAAATACACCCAGTCCATGGGTGCAAAAAAGGTTGTGAGTTTTCCCCAAAATTAAAGACCAAAATTAAAATACAGATGACCACCTAACGAGTTTCTTGCCTACTGGGGCACTTACTCATAGGCTCACAGCCTATGAGTAAGTGCCCCAGTAGGCACGAAACACGTTAGGCGGTCATCTGTATGTCCTAATAAATTTTAAATTTTAGATTGATTTTAATTATAATTTTGGTCTATACTTTTGGAGAATACTCACAACGTTTTGCTATGCCTAAATCGACTTTATGTTCTTTGTTATATGGTTTTGCATAGAAGACTTATAAATTATTAAGAAAAAAACAGGATATATGGAGACAGAGTAAGCATAGCATGTTCCTAATTACATTTAGTGTTTTCTCCATTGCCCTTCTATTATTAACACAGGCATGCTTGGGCTAAAGTTACCAGAACATTTGAAAAATCAGGAATGTTTCTAATAAAAGGTGCTGCACTGAAAACGAGACAGTTGCAGTTAAATTCAATACAATACGTGCAGCCTTTCTAGCTCTCTTCTAGAGGCATCTCCAATTGTTCACTTCATCTGGTAATCTTATTATAGGTACGGTTCAGCTAGACAGCCACAGGCAAAAGATCGGTGTTATTGAGTTTTTGGAGACCGGCATAATGAACCTGCTGAATTATGTATTACAACTTTAATGTTTTATATAAAAACATGTTTTACCCATAGTTTTAAAGACCTTATTTATTAACCACATGGGCAAAAGTGCTTTTGTTCTATGGGGCACAAAATTGCACTCTTGGATCTTAGTACCGTAAGATTTGTATAGCCTGAGCTTTGTGCAAAGACCAGTGCTGTTGATCTGTCTGCATATTACATCTGTTTGAACTCCCTAGCTTGATCATCTGAATGACGTACAAAGCTGCAGATTTGATATTCCCTGGAAAAAAATAAATAAAAAAAGCACAGGTTGTTGGTCTTTACTCTGGACTGACCTTCCTTGAGGGCTAAAATAAGTCAAGTGTCAAAAACACTTCAGATTATATAGCCATTCGTGCTGGCTAAGCTGTTTTACTCGCAACACAATAAGTTTGGTTTTATTTTGCAAAGATGTAGGTCATTTTGAAATAGCAGAAGCCATTAATAGCATGAATAACCTTCCCCTGTTTATTTTTAGGATACTTCATCTAGCACCATCAACAATCATGAAGCACGTATCGTGCATTTGGAGGCACTGTTTGAAAAGCTATCACAGGTATGTGGCTGATGTTCTAGATAGTCCTGCGGGGATATAAGGGCTGCTAAAGCTAGAACAGCATTCCATTTATAGAATTTATTTTTAGAGTATTAATGCATATTTTTTTTTCTCCTCAGGCTATAGAGGAAGATAGAAAATTAGCAGAGTCCAGAGCCAGGTATAAAAAGAAATGTTAATGTGTCACTCTTGGTAATCTGCCTTTTCACACACCTTGATTTTTGCCTTAAAGATTTTTTTTTTCCTGACATAAGTGGTCTGTTTTAAATATGCACAGTATTGTTTAAGAAATATAAAACAATTGATATATATAAGCCAAATACCCCACATAGTCTTTTACTTACCACACTTCACTGGGAATAAAACATCAACCAACGATAATGCACTTTTGTCTCCCACCTTATGCCTGGTTCTCACAAGCATGTGTGCAGATGATCCAGTTAATTGTTCTTGTATAAGGGCAATGATCCATTCCTGACTGGTGGTGTATCTTTTTTTTTTTATTCCCTGCAAAATGTTATAAATACAGGTATGGTATCTGTTATCCGGAAACCTGTTCTCTAGAAAGTTCCGTATTACAGAAAGGCCATCTCCCATAGATTCCATTTTATCCAAAAAACCCAAATTTTAAAAAATGATTTCCCTTTTCTCTGTAATAATAAAAATGTACCTTGTACTTGATCCCAACTAAGATTTAATTAATCATTATTGGAAGCAAAACCAGCAAATTATGGTTATTTCCTGTTTAATTGATTTTCTAGTAGACTTAAGGTATGAAGATCCATATTACAGTAAGATCCATTATCCAGAAAACCCCAGGTCCTGAGTATTCTGGATAACAGGTCCCATACTGCATTATCCTATGTGTGGTATTTGCTTGTACCTTCACTATTTGCTTAGTTTCGTGCTAGCAAGGGATACTGATAAACCTGCACTATAGATAGCTGCCATCATTGAATGGAGTCCTGTATATTCTGTTGCATTTGGCATGATCCTTGATGCAAAGCAGCTTTTGGACATTTCCTGACATGTAAATTGTATCTTTAAAAATATCTATTATTTTCAAATACAACGTGTAATTTTATTTGTTTCCCGGAATTAGCTGATGAAAACACAAGCTGTGCTGAAAAAAATAAATGTACTAGGATATTAATCAGCTAATTGTGATAGGATTCCCCAAATTCATTTATAAAGCACAGACATATTCTGCTTTCTGTGCCTCTCTTCTCAAACATTATCCTATTCCAGCCTAGATGCAGGTAGCATAGGTTATGAAAAACACAGGATGAATGTGATACCTCTAGGATGTTCAGTCAATAAAACTGTATGAATTATATTGTTGCTCAGTATTTGATTGGTTTTGTTTCAGCGGAGGTGAAATTCATGATCAGAGTCTTCTCAGAAGTCGGATTAAGAGTCTAGAAGAAGAGTTTGAAAACTACAAAGCTGCTTTCCTAAATAGCCAGACTGCACAGACCAGCTGTGACCTCCCAGACTGCCTTCTCCAAAAGGTATAACAAGATAATATAAGCTCTATCCATCATCCTACAGTATATCCAATCCTATGTTTAAAAGTTGGCAATGTGTTTTGTTTTTCCTCCAAAACCTTTGGTGATTGTGGCCAAAGAATTAACGTTTTTGCTTCATCTGTCCAGTAGTGTTGTGTGGGTTAGCCTGAAACTGCAGGTTGGGTGGGTTCAGGCTGAAGCATTGCAATTTCAGCAGACTTTGGACCCACCATCTGAAGGCTGTCACTTATTTATACATTCATGCCTGCCCCTGGCTCTTTGCAGTACTATGAGGCTCTTTGAGCAGTTCTCTCTTGGTCTTCCACAATTTGCCTCGACCTTTGCAGTTCCCCTAAACTGCCATTTCTTTTAGAGATGAGGCCTCTAGCCTGCCTTGTTTTGGAAATGTTTGTGTACTTTTGAATATGTAGATATTATTGCACACACATGCTAAACTGATGCGTTATTGTTACATGTATCAAATTAGATACACATGTTCATGTGGTAAAACAAAAGCATTGTAGATGTCCTTTAAAGGAGAAGGAAAGGTTAAAACTAAGTAAGCCTTATCGGAAAGGTCCACCTAAATATACCAGTAAACCCTCAAGTAGTGCTGCTCTGAGTCCTCTGTCAAAAGAATCACTGCATTTCTTTAAACTGTGTTAAGGTAATTGAGTTTGTTGCACCCTTCTCTTGTTACTAACATAGTCTTCACGTGTTAATCTTATTATGATTGATGTGTGTAATTTGCATGTTTTTTTTTTTTCATTTCAATTAACAGGTGGATGCAAGAGTAAAAGAGTCGGTCCAAATGATGTTTGCCAACCAGGAAAATATTCCAGAATCCTTACTGCAATGGCTGTCTGCAAATTATGTGAATAAAGGAGATTTCAATAGCAGGCTGCAGGAATTGGAGCTGAAAATTCTCCAAAACATTTCTTACCACGTCTCCCTCACAAAGCAGCTCCCTTCTACAAAAGTGGTGGAAACTGCAGTCACTGGGGCAATAGATGGCATTTCTAAAGAGGTAAATGTAACACAGAAATTGTGTTTTATATAGTGATGCACTGAATCCAGGATTCAGTTCAGGATTCTGCCTTTTTCAGCAGGATTTGGATTTGGCCGAATCCTTCTGCCGGCTGAACCGAATCCGAATTTGCAAATGCAAATTAGGGACGGGGAGGGAAATTGTGTGATTTTTTGTCAGAAAACAAGGAAGTACCAAATGTTTTCCTCTTGGATTCGGTTCGGTATTTGGCCGAATCTTTTGCAAATGATTCGGGGGTTCGGCTAAATCCAAAATAGTGGATTCGATGCATTCCTAGTTTTATAACATTAAAGGGCCCCTTTCTGAACTGCATCATCCTGTGCCTGACTGCTGGTTGTTGCTACAGTTGTTTAACTACAGTCAGACAGGGCAAGTAGGACATGTAGAAGTTTAGTCTGTGCAAGGTATGCAAGCTGCAGCTATAAATCATTTTGATACGTGTGTTCTGTTGTGTACCTGCAGGAAACTCAATTAATGATAACTAATGCTTTGAGACTCTACTCCCAAGATCGCACTGGCATGGCAGACTTTGCTTTGGAATCTGGAGGTAAGTTTAAAATAGTTCAACAACAGGGAAGGGGGGTATTCTTATATTTAAAGGATTTTGCACGCAATATATATATTTGTATACAGCATTTGTAAAAGTCTTCATTGCTTTGCATAGATGTTGCTTGTCAGCAGCCTGGAGCAGGCTGTTACCAGACTAATATTAATAATTGGAATCCACTTGGCCTGTATAATCAGATATTGCTATATAATTGCTCAATTCTAGCGAGCATTTTGAGCTGTATGTCCCTACTTGGAGTAGTGTCTGTCATATGCAGCACATTTCCTGTTCAGATGAATGGGAGGCAGGTAATAGGTGGTTTGCTCACCATTGTTGTGCCTAAGAATGTTGAATAACAGCCCTGCGCAATGAGTTCTACTAAAGATACATAACTGAAATAGGCCAATGGTTTAAATGTAATTCTTAGTTTGAGCTGCTGGAGCCTCTTTTTTTCCAAGAAGACAACATTTTGTTGTGCTTTTGTTCTGACACATTTATCATTATGAGCTTTTCGCAAACTGGGGGTGGGGGGAATCATAGGGGGGCCCAGATGGAGTTCTGGCCAATGTTCCTTTCATGAAGTTTGGCCTGAATAGGCATTTCTAAAACTAAGCATGGCTGCATCCTGCCAAGAAAACACTCGAATGACTGGTTTCAAAGAGAAGTTCACCTTCATTTTTTATATTTATTATGTTAATTTCTTGTATGGATGAGTAAAGGAAGCGAGCAGGAGACAGTAGCAGTTTTATTTATTGTTGGTGCTGAGATTGTGTTTTCCTTTCAAAGGCGGCAGTATCCTTGGAACTCGTTGTTCTGAAACCTATGGGACAAAGACCGCTTTAATGAGCTTGTTTGGAATTCCTTTGTGGTATTTTTCACAGTCCCCTAGAGTGGTTATACAGGTGAGTGATATTCCAAGCCTTTAGATGTTTTGAGTTTCAGAATTTTACCCTGCTTTTTAGCCCCGTGTGTGGTGCTTGAAAGTTTGTGAACCCCTTTGAGTTCTCAATATTTCTGCATAAATATGACCTAAAGCATGATGTGTTTTTTTTGTTTTTTTTTAACACAAGTCCTAAAACTAGATATTGACAACCCAGTTAAACAAATGTGGCAAATTTTTTTAATTGAGTAAATTGATGAAAAGTTGCATATTTGTGTATCGGAACCTCTAGGATTCATTTATTTCAAAGGGAAATTAAGAGTCCGGTATAAGTGTGGGAGGACCTGCTTTATTTATTAACAGAAATGAATAACACGGGTTAGTGGAAGGATCATGGCTTGAAGAAAGGGGATTTCTGAGAAACTATTAATGGTTACCAGACCGTTTCTAAAGACTTCGGACTCCACAAATCCACTGTCAGACAGATTGTGTACAAATGGAGGCAGTTAAACACCATTGTTCCCTCCCTTGTTACAAATCAATATGCATTCAAGAACAATAAGAAATCTGCAAAACACAAGTGTTAAAAACAATTAAAGGAGAACTAAACCCTAAAAATTAATAGGGCTAAAAATACCATGTTTTATATACTGAACCTATTGCACAGACTAAATTTTCTGCTGCTCAATAGCAGCAATGATCCAGGACTTAGCTCAGTCCATAAGCTCAGTAAGTGACAGCAGGACAGAGCATGTGCAGTGAATCAGCAGAAAAGAAGATGGAGAGCTACTGGGGCATCCTTGGAGACACAGATCTTTACTGCTAAAGGGCTGTGGTTGCCTTGGGCTTGTACAGAAACCCAAAACATAATGTACAACATTTCTACCTACTTCTTTAGTTTAACTTTCCTTGTCCTTTAAGTGCGAAAGATTGCTTGTATGTGTGTGTATGTGTGTATATATATATATATATATATATATATATATATATATATATATATATATATATATATATATATATATATATATATATATATATATACACACACACATATTCCCTATTTAACCCATGGGGAGTGAAGGTCTCTAGTTTCCTAATCCACATAGCTTCCTTTCTCAATAGTATTTTTGTGCGATTACCTCTGCTTATTTTAGGAACATGGTCTACAATTTGATATTTAACTTGTTGTATCCCATGGCACATTTCTACATAATGAGATGCTACAGCTTGTTCAATTTTCTTAGTACTTATTGCTGACTTGTGCTCCCTTATTCATTCCATTACGGACTGGCTCCAATATATCTTATAGGGGGGCTCCTTTTGCCTAGAAGATGTATTAGGGCTCACTCTATTAAATTCACCAGACATCATGTCTCTCTACATGCAGAATTTGTGAAAAAGTCAGTTAATTTGTTAGATTTTGTTTGTACTGGAATCAGTTATTTCAGTGAGCTCTAATACATCTGTTAGGAAAGGAAGCCCTCCCCCTATAAGATATATGGAATCTAACAGAATGAAGAGAAACAGATGCTGAGAGAGGGATAGTGAACATAAACTTGATTATTTCAGAAACAATGCAGAATATTTAATTGATTGTATTTAGAAAGCTTCTTATTATGATGAAGCTTATATTAAATTTTCATTTTCACAATAGTTCCCCTTTAATTGGCTTCTCATTTGATAGTTTTAGGACGTGTGTGAAAAACAGATCATGTTATAGGTCGTGTTTATTCAGATGTAAATTCAAAGGGGTTCACAATCTATAAAGCACCATTGTGTGTGTGTGTTTATTCCTAATTGTGTAAAATATATTTAGTCAAGATCTATGTCTGCAGTTGACAATTTATCTCTTTACTTTTCATAGCCGGATATGTACCCAGGAAACTGTTGGGCCTTTAAGGGAACCCAAGGATATCTTGTTGTCCGCCTATCAAGGCTCATTTACCCAACTGCCTTTTCTATTGAGCACATACCCAAGTCCCTCTCACCATTAGGAAACATAACCAGTGCACCTAAAGATTTTGCTGTTTACGTGAGTGATTTTGAATTAATATCCTTTCAGTTTTTATTTTGGTTTTTGTTTAGGAAAATCTGTCTACTTATTCTGCAGTTACTTATTACTTATAATGCCATTTATGTCATATGTATTATCTCCTCCATGATCGTGTTCTCAAACACCAGACTGCCATCAAGTCTCTGCTTGAGATGCTTTATTGTTTCCGCTTTAGACTTCACATTTTTTGTATTTTGTACCACACAGGGCTTGGATGACGAGTACCAGGAAGATGGGCAAGTTTTAGTTCGTGCTGTGTATGATCAAGAAGGGGAACCGTTGCAGATATTCCACATGATGGTAAATTATTCTATTAAAGGCATACTGTCATTGGAAACCGTTTTTTTCAAAACACATCAGTTAATAGTGCTGCTCCAGCAGACTTCTGTACTGAAATCCAATTCTCAAAAGATCAAACAGTTTTTTTTTTTTTTATATTCAATTTTGAAATCTGACATGGGGCTAGACTTATTGTCTGTTTCCCAGCTGTCCCCAGTCATGTGACTTGTGCTTGGATGGAACTACTTTCTGGCAAGCTGTTATTTCTCCTACTCAATGTAACAATCAGTCTCAGTGGGACTTGGCTTTTACTATTGAGTGCTGTTTTTAGATCTACCAGGCAGCTGTTATCTTGTGTTAGGGAGCTGCTATCTGGTTACCTTCCCATTGTTCTGTTGTTAGGGTAGGCGTACACCTGGCCATTCGGGGAGATTTAGTCGCCTGTCGACTAAACGCCTCTTCTTTGGGGTGACTAATCTCCCTGAACGGCTTACCCCTGTCTTCCGTCGGCTATAATGAAAAATCGTCTGCAGCATGGCACACGTGGTGCTTAGTTTTCCGAAGTCGTCTGAAGTTGCCTCACGAAGAAACTTCAGGCAACTTCGGAATACGAAGCGCCGTGTGTGCCATGCTGCAGACGATTTTTTATCGATAGAAAACTTTTTACTGAAATTTATCAGAGCACAAGTCACGTGACTGCGGGCAGCTGGGAAACTGACAATATGTCTAGCCCCTTGTCAGATTTCAAAATTGAATATAAAAAAGATCTGTTTGCTCTTTTGAAAAATAGATTTCAGTGCAGAATTCTGCTGGAGCAGCTCTATTAACTGATTCATTTTGGAAAAAAAAAAACATTCCCATGACAGTATCCCTTTAAGCACATGCCCTATATAAATCATAGTCTTCCTGTCTGACTGCAACTTGTGCATTCCACACTTTTTTTTGAATGCAATTGAGCTTTACAATGTTATTTCAGACAATGCATTGTGGTAACAATCGTTTTAACCCCCCTCCCCCATTTTCCATTAGGAAGAATATAAGAAACCTTTTCAGATCGTGGAACTGCGAATCTTTTCTAATTGGGGCCACCAAGACTTTACCTGCCTGTATCGCTTCAGGGCACATGGAACACCTGTACAATAACCCTAATGTTTATCAAAAATGTAAATTTGTATTGTAAATAATGCAATCCTGGAACACTGGAATATAAATATATATATATATATAAAATATTTAAAATCTGGGCAGCAGCAATGTATGCTGCATGGTCAGTCTTCATTCAGCCACTACCAGGAAAACCTGCCAACGAGAGAGATACACAACCAAACCTATTTGATATGCACTTAAGCTGTCGTCCGTATGCTTTACAACTTGTCTCCAAGCTCCATAAAATGCTGCATGTAAATTACTCAGGATTAAAAGGCCAGTTAGCGGAAGACGGCTACAAAAATACGGTTTTAAGAGGCAAAAGTTCCGTTTTTTTGTTTTCTCCCCCCTTCTATTTGTAGATATAAAACCGTTTTGCAGAAAGTCCAGTTTACGTTCCTTTTCCATTGATTCTCGATATCATCCATTAGCCAATCAACTGGCCTCAGCTATTGCTTTACTGATCTGCCCTTGGGATTCTAGATTCTCCAGGCATATACTGTGGCCTAGGCATTTGCAGTCCAGCTGGTATGGCTGTTTAATGACTGAAACTGAGAATGAAATAGCCACTAACGAGTTAGGATATTTTAGTTTGTTCATATTCTTTTCTTTTTTTTTTTAATAGAAAGATATTGGGGTTAATTTTCCATAAAATGAGAGAAAACGCACTTCTCTTCAGTTCACTGTTTTGGTTGAGCTCAGGTATGATAGCAGTATGAAAGCAATCCCAGGAAATTCTATGCTCAATGCCTATTGTGCATTATGGTACTTTAATTACAAGTGGATACTTATAGTTCAACTTAAAGGAGAAGGTCAAGTTAGGCACCCTCAAGTGATCCCTGCTGATAGGAGCACTGGCCCCAGGGTCGGGTAAGTAAATGTGATCACTTAGAGGTGCCTTAACTTTTGCCACCCCCAAGTATAACAAAGACTTTCCTTCTCCTTTAAGGGGGCACATACTAAATGTATAAGAATGTAAACTGCTCAAAGTACTCCCTTTGCTGTTCTGCCCGGACATGGGCAAGATGATGCTGAAATGCTATTTTTCTATTGGTACATGTGACTGAAGCAATAGAACTGAGCAGCAAAACATCAGGAGACTCTTCCTGCTGCAGTAAAAGCTCTTGCTGTTCTGTCCAGACAGAGGGTGCTCTTCAAAAAGTGCTCAGAAGAGCACCCTGATTATTAATTCGTAAATGGATCCGGAGACTCTGCAGTTCACTCCCTTTGCCGGTTTAATAATCTGTTCTCCTCCAGATAAATCATATGTATTGATTATTGTTACATGGGAAGGCACATGTCCTGGAAAATATACTTTTCATTCCTACCGACTGTTCTGCTGTCCTTTTTCTGAAGCATTCTTTTTACATGTAAGAGTATATTTTACATTATTTTGAGGGCCATCTAAAGTCTAGTGTCCTATACTGTTTAAAGACTTGAGTCTGATGCCAAACAGTCAGCACCTCTGCAAACAGGAGAAAGGGTTAAAGCATTGAAGCATCAGAGAGCTGATTCCGCTGACTGGCTTTTTTAATAGAGTCTGTGTATATTGCACAAGAGTCCGCTTATAAGATGAGATGTATAGAATCTAATATTAGAAGTCAAATTGCTCTATGTAAATGGGATTCGGGAGGTGGTACAAAGGGGAGGGGGTGGGGCTTTTCCCCCCCGAGAACACTAATTTATTTTTAAGAGATGAAAAATAGGACTTTGTGCAATGTATTTTTGTAAAGGCTTTTCCAGCTATTTGTTTTTCAGTGACTTTTCTTTGCTTGCTCCATACTGCAAAAAAAAATTAAATGTTTTAAATAAAGAGTTTACTTTTTTGAGTGCATGTAATATTTGAAACAGTAATAAACAATATCCTTTTTCTGTTCATTTTTGTTTCATTTCAACATTTACTTATCTGCCATAGAATTGAACTGCACTACATGTGATAGTCACTGTCTGTATGAAGCTACAGGTAAAGGACATAATACAATTAACTGCAGTTAATATAGCACTAGGGATGCACCAAATCCAGGATTTGGCCTTTCTCAGCAGGATTTGGATTCGGCCGAATCCTTCTGCCCGGCCGACCCTATTCTTTATATGCAAATTAGGGGAGGGAAAAAGCATGACTTTGTCACAAAACAAGGAAGTAAAAAATGTTTGACCCTTCCCACCCCTAATATGCAAATTAGGTTTCGGTTCAGTATTCGGCGGAATCTTTCCCAAAGGATTCAGGGGTTAGGCTGAATCCAAAATAGTGGATTCGGTGCATCCGTATATAGCACCAGCACGTTTACACTGCGATTTACAGAGATTATACATCATTCACATCAGTCCCTGCCCCAGTGGAGCTGACACCCTAAGGTGCCTCACTCACCCACACTATAATAAGTTTAATCTGAAGCCTGTCTGTATAATTTGAGTGTGTGAGGAAACCTGCCCCCTCCATAACACTCTACACTACAGTCCTGTGCGGAACCAATATCTAAGACCCGCAGCCCGCGACCCGAACCGTATATTTACCTACTTTGATCTGCTACCCAACCCGGACCCGTAACTGCGATGGTGCTGCAAACTGGAAGTGACCATCAAAAGTGGGCGGGAAACAAGTTTTGGAAAACTTTAAATGGAGTAAAATATAGACAATATGACATAAGATAAGAAATTTAGATGAGACTCGACCCGCGAGTATACCCGCACCTGAAAATCCTCCCCTCATTCCGCAGGGTACCTGCTTTTTTTTGCGGTTAACCTGCGGGTACCCGCCCTCCTCTGCTCTACACACCCAGTTCCCAACTGCCTGTTAACACCTTAAAGTTGGCAGCCAGCAGGAAGGTATCACAATGTCCACTTGGAAGTTGGTGCATATACAGCTCTACAGTGACACTGGTATACATTTTAGGTTCATGATGCTTTGGCTCCTTCATAATCTGATATTCTGCTGCGAGAAAGGAAACTGGTGTAGGTCTAATGTAAACATTTTTCTAAATGGCTTTTTATTTGCCTCTTCTACCCATGTGAATTCCATCTTAATGAGCAGCAAAGGATTTCAATTCTGCCGGGACCCTGCTGGTGCAATTAACAGCAATATTGCCTGACCTGCTGAAAATCACAACACTCACAATCAGCCCTGTGCCAAGGTTAGAAAAGTATCACGTGACTGGCTATGGTTTCAGGAGAAATGGGTTAAACCATAAAATAACCAGTCCGTTTCAGAAATCCTTGTGCATACATATGCACAGGGGGATATGGCAGACACCAAGGGGCCAATTCATTAACTTCGAGTGAAGGATTCAAAGTAAAAAAACTTCGAATTTCGAAGTGTTTTTTTGGCTAATTTGACCATTGTATGGGCTACTTCGACCTTCGACTACGAATTTGAATCGAAGGATTCGAACTAAAGATCGTTCGACTATTCGATAGTCGAAGTACTGTCTCTTTAAGAAGAAACTTCGACCCCCTAGTTCGCCACCTAAAAGCTACCGGACCCAATGTTAGCCTATGGGGAAGGTCCCCATAGGCCTTTCCTAACTTTTTTTTGATCGAAGTATAATCCTTCGATCGTTGGATTAAAATCGTTCGATTCGAAGGATTTAATCGTTCGATCAAACGATTATACCTTCGATCGTTCGATCAAACTTTATGCGCAAAATCCTTTGACTTCGCTATTCGAAATCGAAGGAGTTTCATTCCCCAGTCGAATATCGAGGGTTAATTAACCCTCGATATTCGACCCTTGATGAATTTGCTCCCAAGTGTTAAGGTTGTATACAGGTTAGTTCATCAAGTACTATACTATAGGAAATAATAGCGGGCCCTTCCCAGTAGAGTCCTGCATGGGTCCAACTGGAAGGACCCATTCCAGACCCAGTGACCCCTAACATGACCCTCACCCGCCACCCAACATATCCCCCTACCCAGAGCCACTACCTGACCCAGACCCTATAACTTAACTTCCTACCCAGGACCCGCAAAACTGGAAGTGATGTCACCATAGATTGGAAATGATGTCACTCTGGCACCCATTCATCCAGAAAGGTACCAAAAATATTGCCTAAAACACTAGAGAGGGTGGGAGGGACCAGTCCATTTGCTGGGAACCCAACTGGGTTAACCACAGACTACCTGCATGGTCAGGGAATCAGGGATTTTCTACCCAGAACCTGAGCACTTTGCGGGCACCTGACCTGGTGCAGGACTCTACTTCCTGGTACTCCTGCTGCCTCGAGAGTGCCCAACTGCATTAGATTACCTACTGCAAAAAAATAACTCATTTTTAATTCTTCTTTAAGGAGAACTAAAGTCTAACTAAAAAAGTAGCTAGAAATGCTGTACAGTAAGTTTTGGGCTTCTGTACAAGCCCAAGGCAACCACAGCCCTTTGGCAGTTAAGATCTGTGTCTCCAAAGATGCCCCAGTAGCTCCCATCTTCTTTTCTGCTGATACACTGCACATGCTCTGTGCTGCTGTCACTTACTGAGCTTAGGGACCCACTCACAATATGCAGTACACATAGAATAGAAATGTCACAGTATCAGGCTGATTAGTAATTAATACAGATAATTATTACATGGCAGCACAGAAACCAGTGCAATTAGCATCAGAATTTAATAATCAGTCCTGTAGCATCAGCTTATATTACATCCCAACCTTGTTTTCTACTTGATAATTTGCAATGACCCCTAAACTTAGCTTCTCAACAGCTGCTCAGAGCCCACTGAGCATGTGAGTGTCACAGACACTTTCCAAGTTGGTGACCCCCTGTGACAAGTTTGAAGTCCTGGATCATTGCTGCTATTAAGAAGCTAAAACTTTAGGCTGGTGCAGTTCATTGTATAAAATATGGCATTTTTAGCCATAATATTTTTTAGACTTTAGTTCTCCTTTAAAAGAAAACTATACCCCGAAAGTCAATACTTAAGCAACAGATAATTTGATATAAACTAAGTGGCATATTAAGAAAATCACACCAAAACTGATATATATGTTTAAGCAAATATTGCCCTTTTACACCTCTTGCCTTGAGCCACCATTTTGTGATGGTCTGTGTGCTGCCTCAGAGATCACCTGACCAGAAATACTTCAACTCTAACTGTAACAGGAAGAAGTGTGGAAGCAAAAGACACAACTCTGTCTGTTAATTGGCTCATGTGACCTAACATGTATGGTTTGTTTGGTTTGTTTGTGTGCATCGTGAATCATACGATCCCAGGGGGGTGGCCCTTATTTTTTAAAATTACAGTTTTCTATTTCTGATTACCCAATGGCACATACTAATAAAAAAGTATATTATTATGAAAATGATTTATTTACATGAAGCAGGGTTTTACATATGAGCTGTTTTATGCAATATAATTTTATAGAGACAGGCTTCAGTCCGTGCTTCCAGGAATTGTGGGATCTGGATTTTTGACTGGAGGAGAGCTGATTCTTATTTTAATAGTACAGGTATGGGATCTATTATCCAGAAAGCTATTCCTTTAACTGGAATGGACATCTTTATTTTTTTACCTTTTTTAATTAAAAGGAAAAAAATACATAAAGGTCACCAAGATGACGTCTGGGGATATTACGCTACTCATCATGACATATACTATTAAGGCCTGTGTCTGTCAGTCACCCAGATTCTGATCATCAGAGCTGGCCATACACATAAGAGCAATGACACATGGAGCTACTTGTAGCCAGCTAAAAAATAGACACCGATAATTGTCTCGGTTAAAGGAGAAGTAAACCCCTTATTAAAGAGAACCCTGCCTTCCTACCCTACATAGACATCCCTCCCTCCCAGCCTAGCTGTTACCCCCAAATGGCCCTAACTTTTTACTTACCCCTCGGTGCAGATTCGCAGCATCGGAGTTCACTTCAGCCATCTTCTCTTCGGTCTTCATCGGGAAGTTCCGTATCGGCGCATATGCAGTTGGAGTAGTCTTCGGGTTTTTGTCATGCACCCGAAAGTCAAGAAAATTGCTGAAGCGTCAGAAGACCCGATGAAGACCGATAAAGAAGAAGATGGCGCAAGTGAACTCCAATGCCTGAATCTGCACCGAGGGGTAAGTAAAAAGTTAGAGGCATTTGCCCGGGGGTAACACTTAGGCTGGGGGGGGCGAGGGAGGTGGGTCTATGTAGGATAAGAGGGTAGGGTTTTTTTTTAATAAGGGGTTCGCTTCTCATTTAAGACACTGCATGTGTTTAGCAGAGACAATTCTCAGTCTATGGAAGGGTCATTTTCTGGAGTTTTGTAGCCATGACAAGTAGCAACGTGTGTCATAGCCCTAAAGAGGTTGCCCAACAACTGACCAATTTCACCACCACCATGTTAGGCCCAACCAGCCTGAGATATGGTTCTGCTCTCAGGCCAACCATTGGATTAGAATGAGGGACTGTGTAGGCCAAGACAGTAGAGTACAACATCAACACACGGATGCAATATTTGATAGGATTCTAGAACCTTTCCAACAGATTGCAGTTAAACAGAGCCCACACACAGGCCGGTAAATTGCCGAATTGGTCTAGTGGGACCAAATTTGCATCTTAATTCTGCCTGTGTATACTTTTCCAACATATAGAGGGGTGGTGGTGATCATCAGTGATGTCATTGGGTGGGGAAATGAGCACATCAGGGGATCATCATGGATTGAAAGCTGTGGGACAGGGGTTAGCGGCATAATACAAGGACAAGGATATTTTATTGTCGAAATACTTTAGTGAGCAGAGAAATGGAATGACAATTACATATTTACCAGCAATTAAATTGAGAGAAATGTTTTTATACCAGACTGGGCTCTAGCTTGTGTGTCCGGCCAGCTCCCTAAACTCACAGTAGCACTATTGATTAGGCTTGGGGGGGAGGAGAAAATAAGCTGTAGGTCATGTCAGACGAATTTGATTGCATTTTATGATGTGGTAAGTAAGATTCTGGACAGTGGGGGCAGTAGATGTGATCTATTTGGATTTTGCCAAAGCGTTTGATACTGTGCCCCACAAACGACTGCTTTCTAAACTAAGGTCTGTTGGGCTTAATGAAGTAATTTGCACATGGATAGGAAACTGGCTACAGGATCGGGTACAGAGGGTAGTTGTTAATGGGACATTCTCTACTTGGAGTAAGGTTCTTAGTGGGGTCCCTCAGGGCTCAGTATTGGGTCCACTTTTATTTAACTTGTTCATTAATGACTTAGGGGAGGGTGTTGTAAGTAATGTATCAGTGTTTGCAGATGACACAAAACTATCCAGCCCAATTAATTCCATCCAGGATGTGGCATCCTTGCAACACGATCTTGACAAACTGGCAATCTGGGCAGCTAAGTGGCAAATGAGATTCAATGTTGATAAATGTAAAGTCATGCACCTGGGATATAAAAATATCCACTTATACCCTTAATGGGACTGCACTAGGCAAATCCATTATGGAAAAGGACCTTGGAGTCCATGTAGATAATAAACTTGGCTGTAGCAAGCAATGCCAGTCAGCAGCATCAAGGGCAAATAAGGTCTTGAGCTGTATTAAAAGGGGCATAGAGTCAAGGGAGGAGGGGGTCATTCTTTCACTGTATAGAGCACTTGTAAGGCCCCATCTAGAATATGCCGTACAATTTTGGTCTCCATCACTTAAAGGGGTTGTTCACCTTCCAAACAGTTTTTTCAATTCAGTTGTTTTTAGATTGTTCCCCAGAAATAAAGACTTTTTTCAAATACTTTCCATTATTTATTTTTTACGTTTTTTCCAAAATCTAAGTGTAAAGTTGAATGTTTGTGTCTATGGTGTTTGAGTCTGGCAGCTCAGTAATTGAGGTGCAGACTCTGAACTGTTACAATTTTGCAACATTGAGTTGATCCATTTCTCAGCAGCATCTCTGGAGTATTAGCAACAATTGTATCAAGTCTAACAGCTGCCTGTAATGAAACCCAGAGATTCTGCTCAGCAGGGACAAAGATAACAAATGTATCAACTAAATGTATCCATTTAGAACAGTTTACAGGATCGGCGCGACCCCCTCCCTCCCACCCAGAGCTGCTTCAGAAGGAGAGAAATGACAATTTACACTTCAATATTAGAAAAACTAAAGCGTCTGTTCCCACACAAGGGGATAGTTCAGTCACTTTGCTTTGGCCTCCCCAGTTTCGACGGAAACAACACTAATCACGTGTCAGGCCTATGTGATTAGTTTTCTAATTGACCCCTTGCTGCTTCCGTACGCACGGCGATTCTACTTCGCAATTCGCGTGACGTCTGCTTACTGTCACCCCGCCCGCCCCCAACATGGCTGCGGCAATGGCGGAGCAGGAGGGCTCCAAAGGTAGTGCCCGAAACCGGGGCGGGGTGCAGCGGGTGGAAGGAAAGCTGCGAGCCAGTGTGGAGAAAGGCGACTACTACGAGGCTCATCAAATGTACAGGACACTTTTCTTCAGGTACTGCGACTCCATTTTCTCGTAGTTCTAACCCCTACCCAGTCCTTCCAGAGCATTCTGAGGCCCATAACTGATGTCCCGTCACTACCTGATTGGCTGCTGGTTTTGTTGGTTGCTAGGGAAAGGCGGAGCCTTGTCTTGCGAGGACATTGCGGATTGGCTACGTGGCGCATCACTCGTATATCTTATGCGAGTTGCTCTCACCTGTCCCCGAAGCTTCCTAAGTTTCTAACCGCGTATTGGTGGCTGCCGGGATCCTGGTTGCTAAGGGGGAAGTTCTTTATTTTCTCTTTTGTGATTGGTTAATAGATTGGGCTGTATGTTACTGTTCGGGGACCAGTCTTATTCTATCTGTTTGTCGCTGAAGTGGAACTGGAAGATTATGCGGGGCCCTCTCTCAGGGGACTTCCGCCATTTTATATTCTCTTTATATATACGGGCTCTCTGCTGCGTCGGGCCTGTGTGTAGTCATTGCTCCTGTTCTATTCCAGCTGTTCCTTGTACTCACCAGCAGATCAGGCTTTCCCCTCCCCCTTAGCCACTGCCAGTCCCAACTGCCCCACAGCTCCTCAGAAATAATCCAGATATTGCAAATAAATGATGCAAGCAAGTCTCAATGGCAGCTCCTCCTGTATTACACATGGGGGGTCAGAGGTGCTGTTGGGATTTGTAGTTGATCTGCGAGTGTAGAGCTAAGGAATACTGGAGCCTTGACATTTTACTGAAATATATGCAACAAATGGCACCACAGCCAGCAGGCCATAGACAGCAATAAAGTATATAATTCTAGGGCTTAGAAGATCTGCAGTTAAAGGGCAACTAAAGGCTAAAATAGAATCAGGCTAGAAATGCTGTATTTTGTATATTAAATATAAACATGAACTTTTTTTTAAAGTTTAAAATCCACTCGACCCTTTTACACCTGCGGATCTATCTCTCAGAAATGGTACTATGATTAATGCTGAAACCCTTCTAAAACACAGCTTCCGGATGTACTCTGGGGGCACGTGTACTAACATTGGAGATAAATATCTGGAGAGATTTCTGGAGATGTGGCCCATGGCAACCAATCAGCAATTAGATTTAAACAGCCACAGCCATGTTAGAAAACAAAAGCAAAGATCTGATTGGTTGCTATGGGCAACATCTCCAGAAATCTCTCCAGATATTTATCTCCAATGTTAGTAAACATGCCCCTTTGTCTTTCCCAAAATGCGACTGCAAGATCCGATGTGCGTTGGTCAACATCTCATCCTTGCCAGCCTTCTAAACCGGAAGTTATTTTTGGAGGCGGGCAGTGTAACTTCTTCGGCATCATTTATTTCTGTAAAAGCAGGGGAGGGGTGAAGGAACGCACTCGCGGATTTAGGAGGGATCTTCGTTAGTTTTCAGATTTATTGCTGACCAGTGTGCTGCTGCAGTCCGTCACTTGCCTGCTCTTACAGAAATAAATGACGCCAAAGAAGTTGCACCGCCCCCAGTCAAAACTAACTTCCGGTTTAGAAGGCTGGCAAGGAGGAGATGTTGAGCAACGCACATTGGATCTTGCAGTCGCCTTGTGGGAAAGAAAGCGTACATCCGGATGCTGTGTTTTATAAAGGTATTTTTTTTTTATTAAGCATTAATCATAGTACCATTTGTGAGAGATAGATCGGCAGGTGGAAAAGGAAAAGTGGATTTCGAACTTGAAAAAAATTAGTGTTACTGGTACTTTAAAAAGTACCAAGACTACGCACATGCTCAGTGTATTCTGGGCTTCTGTTGGGAGGCTAAGCTTAGGGATCGTCGTAAATTATCAAAACAGCAAAGGCCAAATAATATCTGCCAGAAGCCGATACAGCAAGTCGGATTAATAATCAGAATATACAGACTGCACTGGGTCTGTGGATACAAATCTACACATTTGTTACAGGGAAACAAACAAAGCTGCTTGAGTTCTGGAAAGTAAGGTAAGGGGGCTCCCCCCTGTCGTTC
Source organism: Xenopus petersii (assembly GCA_038501925.1). NCBI lineage: Eukaryota > Metazoa > Chordata > Amphibia > Anura > Pipidae > Xenopus > Xenopus petersii. The sequence continues at coordinate 30,474,523 of CM076688.1, forward strand.
GAAAGTATGATCCATTCCCTGCACAGCAGTTCGTGAATGTCTGAAGTTTCCTAACTGCTGCTGTCAGAGCAGGTAAAAAGAAGGGAGAATTTCACTGCATACAGTCAGGTTTCCTATAAAAACGGTAAAAACATTTTTTAATTAAAGTATATTGGAGATAGGTTTCTTTTCCATGAAAGAAAGTAAAAATGGAATTTTATTTTTTTGCCTTTACATCCCCTTTAATTTGCAACAATTCTATACAGCATTACCTATACCCAGGCTTCAGCGTTTGATTGGGGACTGGTAGATATATATAGTGAATAAAGTACCCCCTCTTGTAAAATATATAGTGAATATAGTACCCTCTCTTGTAAATTATGGATATTATAAATTACGGAGGAGTTTTAGGTCGAGTGTTTTTATACAGGTCATGGAACTCCGAGGTAACTTCTAATATCTTCATATTTTGCAACAGGGCTACTTTATATATTATAATACACAAGTTTCAGTGAGTCATGTGACAAATGACGTCACTACTCACTGTTTATAACTGATGACATCACTACTCACCATTTATGAGGATATAATTTACAAGATATTAATGGGTCTTTTGTATTATAAGGATATAAGTTACCTCAGAGTTCCATGACCATGTAAAAGCATGAGGCCAATGGCTGAGTGCTTGTATACAGGTCATGGAACTCCGAGGTGACTTCTAATATCCTCATAGTTTGCAACAGGGGGGTACAGGTATGGGATCTATTATCCGGAAACCCGTTATCCAGAAAGTTCCAAACCATGGCCGTCTCCCACAGACTCCATTATAATAAAGTAGCCCACATTTTTAAAAATCATTTCCTTTTTTCTGTTATAATAAAACAGTAGCTTGTAAAAAGTATTAAAAAATTATTTCTGTTTTCTCAGTAATCATGAAACAGTAGCTTGTACTTGACGCAAAACAATCCTGCAAATCCAAACACTAATACAGCGCTTCTCAAGGAAGCTCAGGGAAAGACAGCAAGAAAAAATATTAAAAATTCTCAAATATAGCAATATTTTCAGTACCACCTGTATGAACACTCTATATTACTCAATCTGACGTGAAATCCACTCCTTCATTCAGTGGGCCAAGGTCAAACTTTTCTTTGCCAATTAACCTTTAGTAATCCAACACCAAGGGAAGGTGGGTACTTACAACTGGGAAAAACACAATAGAACCTGGAGAGACTGATGAGCGCCTTTCTGCTTTGTTTTATGTGAGTGTATTTTTAAGTTAATGTATATGAAAGTTTTTTTATACTATATGAAGCGCATCTTCTCTAGTAAACGTGGAGCAGAGTCTGGATACAATCACTGAGAGAAATAATTGAAAAGCACACAACCATTTAGGGTAAGTCCACACTGGGCGTTTTGGGGAGTTTTGGTTGCCTGGCGACTAATTGCCTCGTTTTTGCAGCAACCAATCTCCACAAACGCCTTCCCTGAATATGCGCCGGCTTAAATGAAAAAACGCCGGTGCTAATCACACGCGGCGGTTCGTTTTCCGAAATCTCCCCAAAACGCCCTGTGTGGCCTGACCCTTAAATGTTTGTAAGTAGCCACTGTCCCTTGGTGTTGGATTACTAAAGGTTAACTTTCAAAGAAAAGTTTGACCATGGCCCGATGAATGGAGGAGTGGGTTTGACGTGTGACTGAGTAATATAGACTGTTCACACAGAAAGGTGGTACTGGAAATATTGGTAAAAAAATATATACTACTCTATATTTGGGAATTTTTGATATTTTTTCTTGCTGTCTTTACCTGAGTTTCCTTGAGAATCACTGTTTCACAGTGTTTGGATTTGCATGATTTACACCAGATGGAGAACGGAAAGAAACTGATTGAACTTCCAGAATCCTTTTGAATTTTCTTTTTTTTTTTTTTTTTAGGGCAAAACAATCCTGTTGGCTTTATTTCATGTTAAAATGATTTTCAGTAGACTTAAGGTATGAAGATCCAAATTAGGGAAAGATCTGTCATCCAGGAAACCGACCATTCCGGATAACCGGCCCCATACCTTTACTGGGCACATCAAAAAGCATCCTAACTTAATTCTATGTCATCAATGAAGTCGGGATGCACCGAATCCAGGATTCGGTTCGGGATTTGGCCAGGATTCAGTCTTTTTCAGCAAGATTCGGATTCAGGCGAATCCTTCTGCTCGGTCAAACCGAATCCTAATTTGCATATGCTAATTAGGGGCGGGGAGGGAAATGGCATGACTTTTTGTCACAAAACAAGGAAGTAAAAAATGTTTTCCCCTTCCCACCCATAATTTGCATATGCAACTTAGAATTCGGTTCGGTATTCGGCCTAATCTTTTACAAAGGATTTGGGGGTTTGGCCAAATACAAAATAGTGGATTAGGTGCATGGCTACAATGAAGTGAATGCATTATATTTAATATCTGGATGGATAGGACAACATATCGTGCATCAAAATTAAATTCATACACCATGTCACATGACTCGCCTTCCTGATCTGTGTGGCTAGGGAACAAGAGGATAGGCCAGTTATACTGGGACAGTGGCCAGAATGATCTTGTTACGCACGGCCTGCCCTACTGACTGTAGTGAATGAGCTATGAGCGATCGTGCAGCGTCTGCCAAAATATTATTTGCATTCTATAGAATAGTTTAAGCTTTATAGGTGTGTTTATTATGGAGCTACAGTCTCTACTGATAGCTGCTTCTATTCTTGCCACTGACATTTTATTGTGTTTGTTAAAAAAGCGGTATAACTTGCCAGTTTGTGATATATCCATTACCTGGAAACCTTTTATCCACAAAACTCAGAATTACAGGAAAGCCATCTCCCATAGACTCCATTTTATCCAAATAATCCAAATAAAATGTCCTTTTTCTCTGTAATAATTAAATAGTAGCTTGTACTTGATCCAAACTAAGATATAAACAAGGTTGGACAAGGTTAGATTATCAAAATCTAAGTTTAAAGTTTAGTGTCCCTGGTATTTGAGTCTGGCAGCTCAATAATTCAGGTTCAGATTCTGCGCTGTTACAATTTTGCAACATTTAGGGTCAGGCCACACAAGCAGATTCAGGAGGATTAGTCGCCCTGCGACAAATCTCTTCTTCGGGGCGACTAATGTCGCCCCAAACTGCCTCCCCCGCCTTCCCACCAGCTAAAATGTAAATCATCAGCGGGATGGCACTCGGCGCGATTCGTTTTCCGAAGTTGCCTGACGAGGAAACTTTGGGCAACTTCGGAAACAAATCTGGTAGTGTCCTGACCCTTAGTTGATACATTTCTCAGCAGCATCTCTGGAGTATTAGTAACTATTGTATCAATTCTAACAGCTGCCTGTAATGAAACCCAGAGATTCTGCTCAGCAGGGACAAAGATAACAAATGTATCAACTAAATGTATCCATTTAGAACAGTTTACAGGGTCAGCGACTTCCCCCTCCCAAAGCTGCTTTAGGGTTAGTTCATACGAGGAGATTCGGGGAGATTTTGTCGCATGGCAACTAATCGCCTCGTCTTCTGATCGACCGGCTCCCCCAAACTGCCTCAGCGTGTTTTCCCATAGGCTATAATGAAAAGTCACCTGCGCTAATGCACACGCGGCAATGCATTTTCCATAGTCGCCCAAAGTTGCCTCACAGACTATGGAAAACGCATCGCCGCGTGTGCATTAGCACAGGCGACTTTTCATTTCAGCCAATGGGAAAACACGCTGAGGCAGTTAAGAAAGACTGTCGCTCAGAAGACGAGGTGATTAGTCGCCAGGCGACTAAATCTCCCTGAATCTCCTCGTGTGAACTAACCCTTAGAAGGTGAAAAATCACACCACATTACACTTCAATATTAGAATAATGGTCATAAATAGAAAGTCATTGGAAAAAGTCTTTATTTCTAGTGAACTACTGTATCTGAAAACAACTAGGTGTTTGAAGGGGAACAACCCCTTTAATCCATATTGGAAGCAAAACCAGCCTATTGGGTTTATCTAATGTTGACATGATTTTCTAGTAGACAAGGTATGGAGATCCAAATTACAGAAAGATCTGTTATCTGGAAAACCCCAGGTTCTATAGCTTTATATTATTATGGCCCATATCCCACCGTGCCCCTTCCTTGTCTGGCACAGACTGGACCAAGTTATTGTTTTGAGAGGGGGGGGTTGTTAAAGGTCGCTTGCTGGTAAATACATGACATATCCATTTACAATTACTTGCAATTACTTGTGTGTAGCTGATATGGTTATTAGACATAGGCCACTGGGATGTCAGTTTGTCTTTGATCTGTAATGTAGCAGAGAACTATCTTGGTTTGGGTGAGCAGGGCTGAAAAGTGCGAAGAGCCAAAATGCAACTTAAGGGCAAGGCCAGACGTCGCGTTTTTACATTGCGTTTTTAAAAAAGAACAGCCAGGCGTAAATACGCATAAACTGCACTATCACTGAAACCAATGGAAAATGCACTATGACAGTTCACACAGGGCACTTGCAAGCTTAAATCAGCCTCAGGACGCCAGTATTGGCGTTTTTTAGCAGAAACACCAATACGTCAAGTAACTACCAAATTAATAGACTCTATGGGATCTGCACGTTTGAAACCACACTTTGCGTAAATACGCTGCGTATTTTAAATATGGCGTCCACATTCTCAATGAGAACAATGAGAAGCGTTGACGGTTGCATGTGGTTTCAGTGGCGTATTTACACCTGGCTGTTCTTTTTTTAAAAACGCAATGTAAAAATGCCACGTCTGGCCTTGCCCCAAATCTGAGGTTATTCACATGCCTCATGCTACTGCTATAGAAGCAAATATGCAAGACCTTAGGCTAGAGCCACACAAATGCAGAGAAATACAGGCCAAGAATCCACTCTCTACCAATGATCTTGATGCTGCTCTGCCTGTACCTAGAAGCATTGTCTCTGCTCGGGTACAGGCAGACACAGCCGATTTTGGCAAAAAACAGCCAGAATTCACATTTCACAGCCGTTATCTGACTTGTCTGGCTGCACCCGAGTGGAGACAATGGTTCCTGCTGCAAGCTCATAAACAGAACAGCAGCAGTAGAGGAGCAGATTCTCTGCTTGTGTTTCTCTGAGATCCGCCTAGTGTGGCCCTAGTCTTAGCCTTCTCTTAAAGGAGAACTAAAGCTTAAAAAATAATATGGCTAAAATTGCCATGTTTTATATACTTAACTTATTGCACCAGCCTAATATAAGCTGATGGTACAAGGCTGATAATTACATTCTGATGCTAGTTGCATTGGTTTCTGTGCTGCCATTTAGTAATTATCTGTATTAATTGCTAAGCAGTTTTGGGAATATACGGTTACGTCTTTAGGAGTTGTTTTGTGGGAGGATCACCATCTGCCAACCTCATGGGATACTACTGCAATAGAAAAATAATTTTATGGTTTCTCCTGATTTCTCCTGTACAGTAGACTGTGTATGAGTCAAACCCCTGAGAAACTTGATTTTACCCTAGTAACTGCTATTTATTTATCTTTATGTTACCCAAAAGTATAGTATGTCTGGTGCACAAACAGCCAGCAGGGAGCAGCATAGAACCCAGCACTGCCAGCAGGTACAGGTGGACACTAAAATCAAGGGCACTTCAGGCTGGGCATGTAAAGTTGAATTTACTGGAGTTCAGGATTTATAAATTAGGGCTGGGAATAGTTCAGGTCTTTTGGTGTTTTACAATTTCCTATATAATTGATTTGCTTGCAGCCCTGACTTCTATCAAGAGGGGGTTTATTTTATTACTATGTTTCCTTTATGTGATACTTTTAGTACAGGTATAAATAAAGATGTGGGCCCACCTATTAGTGAAACCAGCCTTAACAAAAATAAGAACTGTCTCGCTGAGAATTACCATATATCCGCAGTCACTCACATGGATTGTTAACTTTGTTAAACTCAACATTAAAATCAGCTTTACATTTTAAAGGGAAATAAGGTAATATAAGTTGCCTTTATTTTCTTTTTTCAGAAAACACCTACAGTTGTTTAACTTTCTCATTAGAAAGGGCATCAGCCGTATGTCAAAGTCTCTAGGGACTATTTGGTTGCATTTAAATGATTTTCACATATAAATTCAATTTTTGCCTAAATGAGGCGGTGGAAACCATTACAGCCTATGACAACGTTTTTCAGCTTTCAAAAAGTCCTGTTAAAATAAATATGTCTGTCTCAGAATAGCATTCCTTATAATAAGTGTCTGTAGGGGATAGGTAGTTGGATAGCCAGATGGATAGTTGATAGGTAGATGGATAAGAAGGCAGACAGACAGGCAGACAGACAGGCAGGCAGGCAGATGGGAAAGGGGAATAAAGTAATATGTCACCTTTATTTTCTTTTTTCAGAAAACACCTACAGTTGTTTGTTAACTTTCTCATTAGAAAGGGCATCAGCCGTATGTCAAAGTCTCTAGGGACTATTTAGTTGCATTTAAATGATTTTCACATATAAATTAAATTTTTGCCTAAATGAGGCAGTGGAAACCATTACAGCCTATGGCAACGTTTTTCAGCTTTCAAAAAGTCCTGTTAAAATAAATGTCTCTCTCGGAATAGCATTCCTTATAATAAGTGTCTGTAGGGGATAGGTAGTTGGATAGCCAGATGGATAGTTGATAGGTAGATGGATAAGAAGGCAGACAGGCAGACAGGCAGATAGATAGATGCTGTTGTGTGAAATGCTAATGATTTTGTATTTGACCTTCCATTGTAGGTATATGTCTCAGAGCAAGCACATAGAAGCAAGAGAATTAATGTATTCCGGGGCTCTCCTATTCTTCAGCCATAGTCAAGTAAGAACACATTCCTGTTTATGTTTGACTCAAATAAATATATTCTTTGCAAAAAGAAAGTTTTAAAATCTGCATTTTTTTTTGACAACCCTAAAATAGATTAATAAGCATTTCATATATTCTCATATCTGATAACTGTGCTGTATGGCTTTATCTTGTAGCAAAACAGTGCTGCTGATCTGTCCATGCTTGTCTTGGAATCTCTGGAAAAACATGAAGTGAAGGTGACCGAGGAGCTTTTAGGTGGGTATTTACTTCTACACGAATATAACACAGCCATATTTTATACTTTTGTACCAGTTTTTTAACCCAGCGTTTGCTTAACTCCTGCTTGTTACTGTTTAATCAATGTTGCAAAAGTCTTAGTTCCCCAGCAAATTCAGGTCTGTTAATCAGCTGCCTTGTCTTACATTGTATCAACAGTCTGAGCCACCAGGGCAGAGAATAGAAAGGGACAGACGCTGATTTCAGTAACAATACATATACAAATAACCATAGGTAATTTGTAATGAATTTATATTGCAAAGTTGTTTAGAATTAGGTTTTCTTTTATTAGGCAAATTTTTATTTTGGGATTGACTTGCCCTTTAACTGGCAGCTTGCTTACTGCACTTCCCAGCATTCTTCAGCAGCCAATCTCCTTTATGCAGTGTATATTTTTTAGAATTTAAGAAAAAACTTATTGTTGTACGTTTCATTTCAATGTCTTTTCTTCGATTTAGAAAATCTGGCCAAATTGTTTAGCTTGATGGATCCAAACTCTCCCGAAAGAGTTGCTTTCGTCTCCAGAGCTTTGAAGTGGTCTAGCGGAGGATCTGGCAAATTCGGTCACCAAAAGCTACATCAGTTTTTGGCTATTACATTGTGGAAAGGTAAATGGGAACAGTCCAGTACCAACAACGCATTAGTCTGTTTTAGGGATGCACCGAATCCACTATTTGGGAATCGGATGAATCCTTAATGAAAGATTCGGCTGAATACCAAACCAAATCCTGATTTGCATATGCAAATTAGGGGCAGGAAAGGAAAAAGTGGATCAACTTCTTTTGTGGGGAAAAGTCACCTGATTTCCCTAATTTACAAATGCAAATTAGGATTCGGATTTGGTTCAGCCAGGCACAAGGAATCGGTCGAATCCGAATCCTGCTGAAAAAGGCCAAATCCCGAACTGAATCCTGGATTCGGTGCATCCCTAGTCCATTTAGAGTCTAGACCAATTCTACAAAGTGAGTAGCTGATGATGGAGATTACACCAGGCCCTAATATTGCTTTTTTACTGTTTTACTGACAGAGACAACAGCCTGGCAAATAGTGATGTAGGTGCAGAGTGATACATAGAGACATGGTTGAGTAATTTGTAAGTGTAAAATATATTTGGTAGTGATAAAGAATGGCAGCATGAAATGTAAGATTCCTGCAGGTGTACTAAACCTGGGCGATCGGATTATAGCAGGATATTCACAGGGGACCCGCTCTCTGTTCTCATTTACCAGACAGGTATACTGATATAAATATAAATATGGCCATCTGCTGCCAGACACAAACCTGCTGCTTGGCCTAATGTTTTCTTCTCCTTTCAGAACAAAACTACTATGAGTCCCGTTATCACTTTCTGCACTCGTCAGACGGGGAAGGCTGCGCAAATATGTTGGTGGAATATTCCTCGACCAGAGGATACCGGAGCGAAGTGGACATGTTTGTGGCACAGGCAGTCTTGCAGTAGGTTCAGGGGATCTTTTTACTTCATGTCACAGAGCATAGCAGTTCCAAAAGCAATTTTATTGACATTTCAACCTTAAAGGAAAACTATACCCCCAAACAATGTAGGTCTCTATTAAAAGATACTGAGTAAAACAGCTCATGTGTAAAACCCTGCTTATCATAATAATATACTTTTTTGGTAGTATGTGCCATTGGGTAATCATAAATAGAAAATTGCCATTTTACAAATTAAGGGCCGCCCCCTGAGATCGTACGATTCACTGTGCACACATACAAACCACATGTAAGGTCACATGAGCCAATTAACAGACAGAGTTCAGCCTTTTGCTTCCTCACGTCTTCCTGTTACAGTTAGTGTTGTAGTATTTCTGGTCAGGTGATCTCTGAGGCAGCACAGATAGAGTCACGAAATGGTGGTTCAAGGCAAGAGATGTAAAAGGGCAATATTTATGTAAATATATATTCCAGTTTGGTAAGATTCTTTAATATGTCATTCAATTTGATATAAACTATCTGTTGCTTAAGTATTCATTTTGGGGGGTTTAGTTTTCCTTTAAATCATTCTGGTGTCAGCCTGTGCCTTGTCAGAATAGGTTTGTGCTGAATTCAGTGTGTGGTACTGCAGAGCCTCTACTTTGTTAATCACTGGAAACCTCTTTATTTTGCAGATTTCTGTGCTTAAAGAACAAAACAAGCGCATCAGTGGTCTTCACAACATACACACAGAAGCATCCGTCAATAGAAAGGGGCCCTCCATTTGTGCAACCCCTATTAAACTTCATTTGGTTCTTACTGCTGGCTGTAGAAGGGTATGTTCTAAAAACAGTTGGGGGGTGAGGTCGGACTCACATAGATGTACCAGAGGGACTTCTATACAACGTCCAGCTACTTTTCCTGATATGGTTCCTCCTTGGGATGAGCTGAAATGATGACTTCTTACAGTTTTACATTAATATCATACCGAGCTGTAATGTTAGTTACCCCTTGTGGAAGCAGAGTCACATGATTTGTACTCCAGGACGTGCTGCCAAAGGGATATTTAGCATTCAAAAAGACCAGCAACAGCGAAACGTTGTATTTACAGGCTGTATATGCACTCATAAATACAATATTTCACTTTTTTCACTGAAAACCCAGTGTTGCTGGTCTTTTTGAAACCTGCACACTGTTTTTTCAAATGTCAAAAATATTTTATTTTCACATCACAGTGCCCGCTTTTGGGCCTTTATCCATGAAAATAAAATATTTTTGATGTTTGAAAAACAGTGTGCTGGTCCTCTGCGAACCTGTTTATATGTCTTTTTGACCAAGCACCTTGAAAGTGGATTGTGTGACGGAATGCGGGTATCACCTACATTGCTACTATGTGTATAGATAGATAGATAGAGAGATAGATAGAGAGATAGATAGAGAGATAGAGAGAGAGAGATAGAGAGAGAGAGATAGAGAGATAGATATAGATATATAGATATATATGTTGACATCACTGCTCTAGGGTATTAGACTCCTACTCTCTGTTATATAATATAATTAATTATATATATAATTTATATATATTTTTATTATCTCTGTTTAGGGGGAAATTAACTGTATTTACGGTGTTGTGTGAGCAGTATCAGCCTTCTTTAAAGAGAGATCCTATGTATAATGAGGTATGTAACACACACTTATATGTTCAGATAATAATACTACTGCAAAGAAATATTGTCTAATTCAGAACTATTGCTTTCACTTTCACTGTTAGTCAGGTAAATGAAATATGAAAGTAGAGGCTTGTGTTTGTATTTACTGTGTTTTACAAGTACAGCGTATTTATTACATTGATATATATATATATTGAGATATATATATATATATATATATATATATAAATCTTCCAAATGAGTATCCGCACTCCAAAATCAATCTTGAAACAAGCTGGGGTGCACGGTAAGTCTTGTATACATCAATATTTCATGGACCAGCACTCCCTGATAGGGGAAGTTTGGTGACTTTGCGGAAAGTGGTGTCGATAGCAGGAGACTCTCTCCTGCTATCGACACCACTTTCCGCAAAGTCACCAAACTTCCCCTATCAGGGAGTGCTGGTCCATGAAATATTGATATATATATATATATATATATATATATATATATATATATATATATATATATATATATATATATATATATATATATATATCTATATATATATATATATATCTATATATATCAATTTCTGTTCAGGTTAATATTTAGCTATTTATACCATCTTTTTCAGTATCTGGATAGGATAGGACAGCTTTTCTTTGGTTTACCTCCTAAACAGTCATCATCTTATGGTGGGTTATTGGGTAAGTAGTATGTCTTTTGTTTCACTTTGTGCTAGTATGTAAGAAGGCAATACATGTTTTCCAAAGTCAAACAGTTTCACATTCCTTCCTTTGGATCTGTCATTCTTCTAGGGCATGCTTATATCGTGTTTAAATAGGCAGGGTACTGTCACTGTCACATTTCAGATCAGATAAACACTAGCCAAAAACACTTAGGGGCAGATTTATCAAGGGTCGAATTGAAAATTTGAATTGTAAAGTTTTTTTTTTTTTGTTTTTTTTTATGGTCAAAACTGTCAAATTCAACTAGGGAGTTATTCAAAGTCGATTCGAGTTTTTTTTCAAAAAATTCTAATTTGATTTTCGAGATTTATCATACTCAAATTCAACTATTCGCCATTTTTAAACCTTTCCAAATTGCTGTTTAAGTCAACGGGAGAGGTCCATGGATCAATTTGGAGTTGTTTGCAGCCTTCCTGACATTCGGCAAATCGAGTTTTTAAAATTCGAATCTAATTCGATTCGAGTTTTGGGGTTGACTTAATTCACCCGAGTTTAAAAAATTAGATTTTTATAATAATAATCGAATTTCGAGTTCATGGCAGTTTATGGGAGTTTTATATAAATATGGCCATCTGCTGCCAGACACAAACCTGGACACTTACAGGCACATTTATCAAAGGTTGAATTTCAAATTCATGCGAGGTTTTAAAAACTTCCATGAATTCGAAATTCGACCAATCGAAATTAATTTAAAAAATAGAATTTTTAAAACTCCAAATCAAATTCAAAAACTCGATAAGTTTTTCTCTGAGAAAACTTGAATGTCAGGAAGGCTGCAAACAACTCCAAATTGATTCCTGGACCTCTCCTATTGACTTAAACAGCAATTCGGCAGGTTTTAGGTGGCGAATAGTCGAATTCGAGCTTTTAAAGGGATAGAGGGTCCGATTCACTAAAGGTCGTTATTCCTGAATGCACTTTTTTGTGTGTTATTTAATGAACGATTCATCAAAGTATTTTCGCATGCGCTAATAGACATATCGCAAGAGTTAATTCTACATTTCTGCTCAGCGGTATTCTAATTGCATTGCGATACTTATAGAGTAGAATTAATCCTAACGCATTATTCACTAACATGTTTTTTGCGATAAAAGCGCAAAAAAGTGCGATAATTATTGTGAAATTTAACACCTCCCAGGAGTAGGCGTTACTAAACAACATCCGATGGATTAATAGAGCAAGATGTAGTGAGGAGCTGTAGGGCAGCAATTAAAGACCTTTATGAGGAACTGGAGCCTTACCTACAGCCACTAACACATTTTCATGATACCTTGGGCAGGTCCAGAATGCGTTCTGTGTCATAGAATTATATTATGTTTTTAGAATGACTAGAATACTGTAAAAAGAGACTTCTACTCTGCCAGTGGTATCTTGAATGTCTTAGGTGCTATAGATCGTACTAATAATGTGTGACTATATCAAATGCCTTAAAATATCTCTCAAAACAACTAACAAAATAACAAATGCTATAAAAACCGCGCACAATTCAGCTAAAATCAATGTAAAAATATCACTTCTTAAGTTAGACAAGTAAACTTTTAGTGAATCGATTGTTAATTCTAGAAATACAAGAAGTGCTAAAATTGTTACGCCATGCTATTAATAACACTCGCTTTATCGACCTTCACTGAATCGGTCCCAGAGTATGATAAATCTCAACATCGAATCGAATAACTCCCTAGTGAAATTTGACCATAAAAAAAAAAGTGGAACGTTTGTTTCTCAGACACGAAATCCAGATAAACTACACGAGAACATTATTTAAATACAATGGACATTCTTTTAATACATTCAATATTTATAACCGGCAAGGTCATAGATCCCATAACTAGGTGGCAGATTTATCAGAGGTCGAATTCAAAATTCTAATTTTGAATTCGACCTCTGATAAATCTGCCACCTAGTTATGGGATGTATGACCAGTGCTGTTGGTGAAACCTTGGATTGTGAGTGACACAGGTATTATTTACTGATATTAACAAGCATTGTCACAATCTGGAGCAGAAAATATGTATCCAAATCATTTCTCCCTGCATGTGGCTTGCATTAAAGGGATACTGTCATGGCAAAACTATTTTTTTTCAACACACAGTTAATAGTACTGCTCCAGCAGAATTCTGCACTGAAATCAATTCTCAAAAGAGCAAACTGATTTTTTTAAATTCAATTTTGAAATCTGACATGGGGCTTGACATAATGTCTGTTTCCCAGCTACCCCAGTCAGTTCTTTCTGGCAGGCTGTTTTTTCTCCTACTTAATGTAACTGAATTAGTCTCAGTGGGACTTGGCTTTTACTATTGAGTGTTGTTTTTAGATGTACCAGGGAGCTGTTATCTTGTGTTAGGGAGCTGCTATCTGGGGGGGGGGGTGCTATAACTCCAACTTGCAGTACAGCACTAAAGAGTGACTAAAGTTTATCAGAGCACAAGTCACATGACTGGGGTAGCTAGGAAACTGACAATATGTTTAGCCCCATGTAAGATTTCAAAATTGAATATAAAAAAAATCTGTTTGCTCTTTTGAAAAACAGATTTCAGTGCAGACGTCTGCTGGAGCAGCTCTATTAACTGATGTGTTTTGAAAAAAAACATGTTTTCCCATGACTGTATACCTTTAAGCATGCAGACCGATGTTAGTGCTCAGGGCTGCTGCTGAACTACTCTGAGCACTAATACCTCATTGGATGAGTATTGACTTTTCAGTGCAGGTAAACACTGTCTGATGATAAAGACTGAACTGCTGAGGAATCTTTAGCCGCATAAGTTCCCTGAGGAATTAATTTAGTGAAATCCTTTGGGCACTGCATTGTGATTATGTCCCCTCCTCTTTCCAGGTAACCTACTGAACAGCCTCATGGGCTCTGGAGAAGACGATGTGGAAGACGGCCAAGAAGACAGCAGCCCCATTGAACTGGATTGAGAAATAGCCAGCGAGTGAATCTGGAGCTGCATGATTAAAAAAACAGGAGCTCAAAAGACCAATTCTATGATTTGCATCTTTGAAGGGTTGTTTTGTAAGCAGCTGTGGTGAGATGTGTTAGTGTCCCGCTGATGGAGACCTTTGCTCTGGGTACATCATGTTAAAGAGCTAGAGCGGAATTGATCCCGTGCATACTGAACATCTTTCCCCTCGAGCCTTTGCGAATGGCGTGTGCATTTTACTGTGAAGCACATGGTTTTCCTAACATGTCAAAGCCAAGCAGATCAATAGAGAGAATCCCTTCACTTTAGCAATTTGCCATCTCATTCCATCATCTTCTTTGTCGGGTTTTTGGTGAATGAGGAATTTTAGATGTCTGTCCTTTAGGTATACGCCCATACTATCATTGTCACGCCTCCCACCTATCTCCATGTTTCACTACAGGAAACAAGCGACTCCCTGCACTACTCCAAGTACCCCTGTGCTGCAACTCCCAGTATCTTCCAGCAGGTAGAAGGATGGGAGTTGCGGTTCAGCAGCAGCTAGAATTGCCACAGGTCAAAAACACAGTTGGGACTTCAACAATTCTGTTTGATGTGTCAACAAGTATTTTCTTTTTGCTGTTATTGTTGTTGCGAGCCTGCTGGGATCCAGTGTGTGTGTGTGTGTGTGTGATTGAAAGTGGAACGTTTGTTTCTCAGACACAAAATCAAGATAAACGACACCAAGAACATTATTTAAATACAATGGACATTCTTTTAATATATTCAATATTTATTACCGGCAAGGTGATTTTTGTACATTTAATCCCCATTCGTTCCTTTACTGGCCAACTCTCACAGCGGCAAGGGAATGGGATGTTTTATGTATTAGACGATGCATTTAGGAGCGCCAGCTAATTCCAGGCGGCAGTTGGCGTCTTATGATTTAACAATTATGGGAACATTTTTTTGGTTTCGTTTTTTTAAATTTCTCCTTGGGAAAAAAAAAAAAAAGACCTGCATGGGGGACTGGTATCCAACGTATATTCACTGTAACATTAACGGATGTGAGGAGGTTTTCTGCTTGTAGTAAGGCTCAAATAAATACTTTTCATCATGACCAGCACCGTGGGTGACATTTATATGTAATACTGCACCGTTGTCTGTGTGTTTACGAAATGGGACTGAACCATTTGCTTTTTACAGTATTATACAGATATGGGAACTGTTATCCAGAATGCTTGGGATCTGGGGTTTTCCAGGTAACGGAATTTTCCGTAATTTGGATCTTCATACCTTAAAGGAGAACTAAAGCCTAACTAAAGGAGCTAGAAATGTTGTACTTTATGTTTTGGGCTTGTGTACCAGCCCAAGGCAACCACAGCCCTTTAGCAGTAAAGATCTCTGTCTCCAAAGATGCCCCAATAGCTCCCCATCTTCTTTTCTGCTGATTCACTGCACATGCTCTGTGCTGTTGTCACTTACTGAGCTTAGGGACTCACTCACAATATCTTGTACTTGATCCCAACTAAGATGTAATGAATCCTTATTGGAAGCTAAACCAGCCTGTTGGATTTATTTAAAGGAGAAGGAAAGGTTAAAACTAGGTATGTCAATAGAAATACTGCATTTCTTTCCTTCTATTGTGTACGCATGGACTTCTGTATCAGACTTCCTGTTTTCAGCATAAACCTCTTTGCCCCGGGCGTGAGCATGCTCAGTTTGCTCCCCCCCATCTCTGCTGTAATCTGAGCCCTTAGCTATAAGTGAACAGGGAGAGACTCAGGCAGGAAGTGATGTCACACCAAGCTAATACTGCAGCTGCTATCCTAAACAAAAAGAGAGCTTCTAGAGCTTTCTACTCAGGTATGGTAAAACATCCTACAGCATAAAGCATTCTAGCTTGCACTATTGTGGCTAATCTATTGGCAATAAAATGCCTCCGTAGCTTTCCTTCTCCTTTAAGGTTTAAATGATTTTATAGTAGATTTAAGGTATGAAGATCCGTTATCTGGAAAACCCCAGGTCACAAGGATACTGGATAAAAGGTCCCATACCTGTATATATAATATATTTAGTTGCATATGATGTGGCTACTAGTATAACAAATTGGGCTTGTGTTGGCACCAAGCATTTGTATAAATGATTTATTTCTAATCACAATTAACCCCGTTTGCTTCATATATGTTTTTTTTAAACATTTTAGGCATATTCCCTTGTTCCATACAGTACTCTTGGATTATTTATGTAGTGAGAGAAGACACTGATAAAATCCTGTTAGATACGGAGAAGCCTGTACTGGGCCAGTGGAGAACTCGCCGTGAACTTCTTCCTTCAATGTTTGGGAAGAACAGAAACAAGGGCACGACTGCTGTGAATCACGTGGCTTCCAGTTTATCAGGCTCAACCACTCAAATAATTGTACAGAGGTACAGGTGTGGGATCCCTTATCCGGAAACCTTTTATACATAAAGCCATCGCTCAAAGAGACTTTTTTTCCCCTTGTAGTTCTCTATAGAGATTATACACAAGACTGTCTGTGTGTAACATGTATCATCCCAGCAGATATTAGAAGAGTAAAGTGTCAGAAGAAGAGTCACAGGGGGTGTAGAAAAAGCTACAGACACACCCTGGCACAGATTTGGATCTCTCCCATATAAAAGAGGCCCACTAGGTGTTGCCACATAAGAGGCTTTTTGCCCACTATGACTGACACAAACATTTGCCCCTCGTGCCAATTTCGGTCAGACTAGGGGAGAGGCCCATTTTAAACAGGAATGATAGATATCTGCTTGATCCCTGGCCACATATCAGTTGAGAAGGCTGTCATTTTGGGACCCTACATGAGCTAAAAAACTGCCAACTCAGCCTGGAGAGGCAGAACTGGCAGTTGTTTTGTACATGAACAACCAGCTTACTGTTCCTTATCAAATGAACCATGTGCTGCCTCATGAATAGTAGGTGCGATTTGTATGTCATTTTTATTTGCACTTCTGTGCACTTTTTTTTGGCAAATGAAAGTCCTGTCCTGCAGAGCTTTCAATTAAAATGGTCAACAGGCAGAGGCAAATACGTGCCTTGCTCAGTCACTTGGGTCATCTTCCCCAGTACATAGTACCCAAAATAATAAGCAGCTAGACCTGCCTAGTGTTTATAAGGATATCATTTACAGGATCTTCAATGCTTTTGTGAATTATATAGTGGATAATATACCCCCTACTGTGACTTATGAAGATATTATGTCACCGAGGAGTTAAGTGACCATATAAAAGCACGAGGCCGAAGGCCTTTTATACAGGTCACATAACTCTCAGGTGACATAATATCTTTATAAATTTCAGTAGGGGGTACATTATGCATTATAATCTACATTTTTTTTTTTTAAATGCCTGGAGGGGTCGGCGTCCAATTATGGTCGGCGGCATCCAATTTGTACGTGCGGTGTCAAATTTGGATGCGCTGCGTCAAATTCGCCTGCCGGGGACCCCGTTATATATGGCACGTTCTTACGTCAGAACATGCTGTTTATAAGGATATAATTTACAGTCTGGTCCCATAGGGAAATGACCAGACTGTAGATTATATTTATATAATATATAGCTATATATATATACACACACACACACACACACACAAATCAAGTACTTGTAAAGAGCAACGTGGGAGGCCAGACCGTTTGAAGTAATAATTTATTGATCAGAGTTCTATTTAGTACAACAATTATTGGTGACCAAACAAATGTTTACAGCTGATGGATAGTTATTTACAAACACTCTGAAATGAAATCCCAATCAGTAAGTGTGCGGCTGATCACACACAATCACACCAATAACAAACATGCTTTGTACAATACAGAGGTTTAAGCACATTACTCATTGCCCAAATCACACCCCTCTGCCTTTTCACTCCACTTACTGAGAGGCTTCTTACTGAAACCATGTTTGTAGGTATTTATATATATATATATATATATGTATGTATGTATGTATGTCTCAACAGTCGAGGGTGTCGACTGTTGAGAGAAACTTGTACATTTAGACAAGAGACCATCACACTCCTCAGATTGACTTCACTGCTGTATCCAGGAGCACAAGGGGAGCAATGCTAGTAATTCATCCACAGTCCCTTCACTGAAGCAAGCAACATGGCAGCACCAACGGAGAGAACTGCACATACCAATGTGGTGGGCAAATAATATAACATCTATCCACAGTGCTAGATTGTGTAACTGCATTCCCACTCCCACACCGTGCTGATTTTAAAGCTGGGGTTCTCCATACCCTACAACCCAGATGTATTTTATATTGTAATTTACTACCAATTTACTACTCACTCTGCATTTTTTGGAGTCGCTGCACACTTACCTGATCACCCACATTAACAACCCGATCAGCAACCCCCTGTAATTTGCACCCCATTTAATGCATCCCCCCCACCATAAAACCCTTAAAGGATAAATAAACCTTAAAAATAAGTTGTCAGGAGAAAGAAAGCAGGTTGTTTTGATGTTTTTCTGGTTAGGAAAGATGTGAGAAAGGTTTCTAATTTTATTCCAAAGCAGAAGAACATCAAAACAGCCTCTTTCTCCTGACAACTTCCTTGACTACTTGCTGGTCAGACTGTCGGCAAATAACCAGCAGGTGGCGCTGCGTAACAAAATTCATTCATATTAACAGTACATGTATCCCTTAAAGGACCAGTAACATCAAAAAATAAAAGTGTTTTAAAGTAATACAAATATAATGCATTGTTACCCTGCACTGGTAAAACTGGTGTGTTTGCTTAAGAAACACTAGTATTGTTTATATAAATAAGCTGCTGTGTAGCAATGGGGGCAGCCATTCAGAGGAGAAAAGGCTCAGGTTACACAGCAGATAGCAAATAAGCTCTGTCTGTCTGTCTAATGGTGTTATCGGTTATCCATTAGTTAACCTGTGCCATTTAGCTGTTTTTCAATTTCCGCCATTGCTACACAGCAGCTTGTTTATATGAACTATAGTAGTGTTTCTGAAGCAGACACACCAGTTTTACCAGTGCAGGGCAACAGTACATGATATTTACATTACTTTAAACAGTTACATTTTTTTGCTGTTACTGTTCCTTTAATATCTTGGAATCAAAAGAAAATAAATCATGAATGTAGATTGCAAAAGTGCTTAGAACAGCCCCCTCATCACTTTTACATTTATTTATTTATTTAAGGTTTACTTATGTGAACTAGAAAAACATGGATTGCAGCCTGTGCGTAACGGGTGGAGAAGATGTCGCCCAGGCTCGGACTGGCAATCTGTGGGTTCTGGCAAATGCCAGAAGGGCTGCTATAAGGTCCCATAGAAAGTCAGTATTTAGTGGGCTGGTGGGAGCTGTTTGGCCCAGACACATCCTATATTTAACCTACCTGGTCAGGGTATGTAGTTAATGCAGAAAAACAAAGCTAGCCGTGCTGTAATTAATGAGTGGGTATATAAAGCCTTGCTAGTGCTCTAGGTGAAAAGTTTAAGCACCATCTTTACAGCATTAAACCAATTCCAAGCTTTACTATAAAATACTTTGCCATTGGATGGAGTTGAAATGTGGCCCTTGCTAAACATGGCCTCTATCCTCTTATAGGCAACTGTCACATGGAATTGTGTTTCCGTTAAACAGCACCAGCCCTTCCCAGAAAACACACTAGAGAGTTTTTTTGTCCCGGAAGCCGCCAGTTTGCCACATCAATGGGAGGAGGCCGTAAGGATGTCGGACGCTTCTCTGCTCGCTGAAACGCATAATGGGACAAGTCTTACAAACCAAAATATACAGATTTATATATAATATATAGATTTGATATTTACATTGAAAAACAAATGGACAAAGTAACATTTCATTGCAGGCTGTCATCTGTGCTCTAACGAGGCTGATGGAAGAGGCTATAGAAAAGAATATGGATGCCCTATGCTCTAGCCTCCCCTTATTCCTCTACAGCCATTGTGTATGTGTCCATTACAGTCAGTGCAGGTGGATCGTGGCTCTGGGTTGGAGTAACTGCCTCTTTATGTCCAATAACTTAACTTTTCTCTAATCAGAGCCGAAGAAAATTGGAGAATTAGCTTATGTTAAGTTTTCGTATGTTAGAGAATGGCTAATTCTAAGCAACTTTTCAGTTGGCCTTCATTTTTTCTTTTTTATAGTATTTGAATAATTTGCCTTCCACTTCTGACTCTTTCCAACTTTCACATGGGGGGGTCACTGACCCCATCTAAAAACAAATGCTCTGTAAGGCTACACATTTATTGTCATTGCTACTTTTTATTATTCCTCTTTCTATTCAGGCCTCTCCTATTCATATTCCAGTCTCCTGTATGTGGTCTAATAGCGCTTCATAAAACAATGCTATAGGCTTATTTCCCAGGGCCACTCGCTGGATTATGGTTCATCTTCTCCTCCACATCAGGAGGTAAATTCATCTACCCTCTAATAGAATTCTAAATCCTCGAAACGAATGCTCTTCTCAGCACTTTTGCAATTTACATGATTTTTGTCTAGTTTTCAAGATATTAGCAGTTTTTACAATCCTATTACTACAGCGCCACCTGCTGTTCCATTAGTCAGCAGAGGAAAGTCTGGAAAGTGATGTTGCCCTGCTTAGAACTGACCAGAGAAACGGCAGTTGAGTGAGTGCCCTGCTCACTAACATTAGTTTCCTAAGAGAGCAGCACCCAGCGCTGATCCGCGCCTTTATGCCGCCTGAGGCGGCCTTCCGTTGCTGCCCCGACCCCTTCTCAAGGCGCTGCACGACGCTAGTGCAGAGAGCGCAATTGCGCTCTCTGCACTAGAAGAGCCGAATTTCCGGGTTGAAAACCGGAAATTCGGCTCTTAGTTAATAGGAGCGGCATTTTTGCTGCCCCTTGCAACCAGGGGGGATCAACTCGCCTCATTGGTGGAGCGCCCCTGGCAGCACCACAAGCCTCTCCTCTGCTGACTAATGTCATTTTCTGCCAATTGCAGCCACAGAGCTACACTGAGCAGCAGGTGGTGCTGTTTTTCAAATGCATTATTTATTTATTTTAAAATTGCTAATGTCATGAAAACTCAAAATTGGATATGGGGGATTGAGTGAATGATGCTCCTGGGAAGAATGTTGAAGGTGATTTACACTGTAACTATGATGTGTGCATAATTCATTTTGTGGGCGATGTAATTCTGTACGTAAAGTCAAAGAAGCTGTTTATACACTGAATACAGTAATATGGTTCATCTAGCGTAGGCTTGTCTGCCATAATAGAACATTCAGGTGGTGCCTGTTAGTGTGATCCATATCTCTTTTACATGTCAGCTAAATGGACTGTGCTTTTTACACTAAACCCTGCTATTACAACTACCTATGAATGACTGATTACATAGTACCGGTATAGTAACAGCAACACGGGGCTATTAGTATCTAGGGGACGTGCAGTGGGCCGGGATTTCTGACTCAGTAGTACAGCCATTGTCAGAGGTTGTGTGCGACTACTACACACTGAGTTACAGCTACGACTCTCAACTTCATCTCTCAATATTAAAAAGATTATTTCCCTTTTGGAAACACATGTTAAACTGATATCTATATATATATATATATTTACATCATTCCTGTGCTTCTCTCATCACTCGCCCACACACAATATTCTATCTTCTGTTGTTGGAAGTTTCTTTAAAGGGCATGTAAAGGCAAAAAAATATAATCCCATTTTTACTTTCTTTAATGAAAAAGAAACCTATATCCAATATACTTTAATTAAAAAATATGTACCGTTTTTATAATAAACCTGACTGTATGCAGTGAAATTCTCCCTTCATTTACTGCTGTGGATAGGCATTGTCAGATGGTCCCTAACTGCCGACTAGGGAAACAATCATACTTAGTCTTAGTCTTGCAAAGATGTTTTACGAAGTTACAAGATGGTGACCCCCTGTAGCAAACTTTGAAAGCATAAATTATTTGTTTGATTAGGCTTGTGGTGCAGTAAGTTCATGTTTATATTTAGTATACAAAATACAGCATTTCTAGCCTTATTCTAATTTAGACTTTACATGCCCTTTAAGAGATACTGTCATGGGAAAACATGTTTTTTTCAAAACGCATCAGTTAATAGTGCTGCTCCAGCAGAATTCTGCACCGAAATCCATTTTTCAAAAGAGCGAACAGATTTTGTTATATTCAGTTTTGAAATCTGACATGGGCTAGACATATTGTCAGTTTCCCAGCTGCCCCCAGCCATGTGACTTGTGTCACTCTTTACTTCTGTACTGCAAGTTGGAGTGATATCACCCGCCCCCCCCCCCCCCAGCAGCCTAACAACAGAACAATGGGAAGGTAACCAGATAACAGCTCCCTACACAAGATAACAGCTGCCTGGTAGATCTAAGAACAACACTCAATAGTAAAAGCCAAGTCCCACTGAGACTGATTCAGTTACATTAAGTAGGAGAAATAACAGCTTGCCAGAAAGTAGTTCCATCTTAAAGTGCAGGCACAAGTCACATGACTGGGGCAGCTAGGAAACTGACAATATGTCTAGCCCCATGTCAGATTTCAAAATTTAGCTAAATGATACAGAATCCTATGGATTTATATTAAGAATGTGTAATTATACCTTCTGTATTTCTATGTGCCCAACCTATACACACAAATGCATAGACAGACAGACACCTAGTACCTAACCATGTCCTCCTGTTACAATAGAGAATACATGTCCAGTCTGAAGTAGCATTCATCTGATGTATATTTTCCCCAGCAGACAGGAGGGGGCAGATTTATTAAGAGTCAAATTGAAAATTCAAATTTTCAAATGTTTTTATGGTCAAAACTCTCAAATTCAATTGTGAATTATCCAAACTCGATTCGAGTTTAAATTTCAATTTCGAGATTTATCACACTCTGGCCCTTTAAGAACTCGAATTCAACTATTCGCCTGCACCTGCCGAGTTCATGTATAAGTCAATGGGAGAGGCCCAGGGACCAATTTGGACGTTAGTAGCCTTCTTGACATTTGAGGTTTTTTTCGGAGAGAAAAAACTCAAATCGAGTTTGGTCGAATGAGATTCAATGTTTTCGAGTCGGTGAAATTTGTGCGAGTTTATTAAATAACCCCCCAATCGAATTTCGAGAATATCCAAATTAATTAGTTTCAAATAACTCACATGAATTCGATATTCGACCTTTAATAAATGTGCCTCGAGATGTCTTACTATATGAATAGAATATCCCTACAATACAGAGGTGCCATATAGCCTCCCACTGAAGATCAATTCTATCTGCTCAAGAACATCAGTACCTTTCCTGATGATGGTGCCAATCCTATATCAGAATGTATAGATTTACTTCTACTTGGAGGATAAACCTTAATTAAACAAAATATATTTCCCTTTTAAAATGAGATGGGAAACCGAACCTGGTTAGGCATGCCTCCCAACTGTCCCTTTTTCGGAGGGACAGTCCCTCTTTTGACAGCTCAACCCGCAGTCCCTCATTTGTACTGGAAAGTTCCTCTTTTCTCTGCACTGAACAGCCAGAAAAAGAAACAAAGTTTCTCACTTAATTGGCTTTTAGCAGAGAGCCCAGAACAACTAACAGGTGCAAATAAGATACTTTGTAACAATTTTGAGACACAAAAACACAGTTTAGATAAGGAGAAATATTTTCAAACTTTCATAACCTGCCAAATTTTGTAAAACAAACATGTTAATTAGGGGTGTGGCCACAGAAGGGGGTGTGGTCAAAAAATGCTGCGCTACGTCCGGGAAAAAAATATTTGTCCCTCTTTTTACTTCCAAAATGTTGGGAGGTATGGGTTAGGGAGGATACATTTTTACAAGCAGAATGTTATTGGTCGGCTCCAGGGATTCATGGATGTGACACATGGATGTGAGTTTAAAGCCACCACAAAAGATGATTTAGAATGTGATTATACCCAAGTTTATGTTCACTATCCCTCTCTCAGCATCTGTTTCTCTTCATGGTGTCTTCATGCAGCAGTTGGGTGTCAGATAATCATTGACAGTTAGATCCAATATATCTTCCTTGCATAGCAGATGAATTAGAGCTCACTCTAATAACTGATTCCAGTATAAACAAAATCTAACAAAATAACTGCCTTTTGCACAAATTCTGCATGTAGAGAGACTTGATGTCTGGTGATTTTAATAGAGTGAGCTCTAATACATCTTCTAGGCAAAAGGTAGAGTCCTGCAGCAGGTCGGGTACCCACAGCTTAGCCACAAAATCCTGCGGTACCCTGCGGGTTGCAGGTAGAAGTTTCGGGAGCGGGTATAGACGCGGGTCACAGGTCTTCTCAAAAGACAGTTGTACTCCTTTTTTTCTGATCACGCCTACTTCTAATGATGTCACTTCCAGTTTACAATGACAGCACTTGTTTCTCGGGTTGGGTAGCAGGTCCAAGCGGGTAAGTATGTGGGTTGCGGGTCTGGGTTTAACAAATCGTTTCAGCGCAAGACTCTAGCAAAAGGAGCCCCCAATGAGATATATTGGATCTAACTGTCAATGAAAATCTGACACCCAACTCCTGAATGAAGACCGAATGAGGAAATGCAGATGCTGAGAGAGGAATAGTGAATATAAACTTGATTATTTCAGAAACTGAACATTTTTTATTGATTATATTTAGAAAACCTCTTATTTCAGTATGCTGTATCTTATATTGAATTTTCATTTTCGCGATTGTTCCCCTTTAAGCGATTCCGATTCTGTTGCTGCAGCAAACAATATGGCACCTGCTTTTCAGAAGTCTAAATGTAAATAAGCAAGGAAGAAATGTTCTCTGAGTACAATCAGCTATGTCCTTACACTTCATCATAAAAAGAAAAATGAAAGGACGAAGCCCCAGTTATCACTGATAGACCATTTCTATATGGATGGACCCTAAGTTGCCCAATATTTTGCAGCAATGGAATCCTGTTGGCTGTTCTTGGTTTCAATTCTGTAAGTGACTCCAATATGGAAAGTGGTTCCAATAATGAAATGGTGGGCCCGTTGGTCTTGGTTCCGATGCTGAATGAGATGTCGAGGCGATGGAATATGTACAGTTGGATTGGTGGAGAAATCCAGGCTCCAAGAGTGCAAATAAAAGTCCTGCCTGTGTATTTCCCTTATCAATGCAAATGAGTGAGTGCTCCATTCCCGACAGAGAAATAACTGGTGCAGATTCACAGACGCGGTGCGGTTCCTGTTTCGGGATTTGGCACTAGAGCTCACGTGTTCATGGCATGGAGACAATACTGGCAAACTCTCAGCACTTCCTCAAACAAGTGTAGTGAAACATGGAAATCCAAGTGGGTTCCAGCAGACCCAGACTGGAGCTTGGAACAAACGTAGCTTTTGTTCTTTTTATTATTAGTGAGCTTCCCCCATATTTTCAGTCATTTGTGTAGGTGAATTCATTTTTCTTGGCTGTAAACCTTGTGCATTTGTAAACAGATGCGGAATTTCCTTCTTCTATGGTTTATGCTTGAAGTGAGCTTCGACTGAAACAAAGATACGTATGATAATGTTAGCTGAGCATCTCCAGCGCTGCAGTAACACACATAAAATTGGGTACCCCATCCAACATCTAGCACCTTATCTTATTGCACTGGAAACTCTAGCACCTTATCTTATTGCTCTGGAAACTCTAGCACCTTATCTTATTGCACTGGAAACTCTAGCACCTTATCTTATTGCTCTGGAAACTCTAGCACCTTATCTTATTGCACTGGAAACTCTAGCACCTTATCTTATTGCACTGGAAACTCTAGCACCTTATCTTATTGCTCTGGAAATTCTAGCACCTTATCTTATTGCACTGGAAACTCTAGCACCTTATCTTATTGCACTGGAAACTCTAGCACCTTATCTTATTGCACTGGACACTCTAGCACCTTATCTTATTGCACTGGAAACTCCACCACCTTATCTTATTGCACTGGAAACTCCACCACCTTATTTTATTGCATTGGAAACTCTAGCACCTTATCTTATTGTACTGGAAACTCTAGCACCTTATCTTATTGCACTGGAAACTCTAGCACCTTATCTTATTGCACTGGAAACTCTAGCACCTTATCTTATTGTACTGGAAACTCTAGCACCTTATCTTATTGCACTGGAAACTTTAGCACCTTATCTTATTGCAGTGGAAACTCTAGCACCTTATCTTATTGCAATGGAAACTCTAGCACCTTATCTTATTGCACTGGAAACTCTAGCACCTTATCTTATTGCACTGGAAACTTTAGCACCTTATCTTATTGCACTGGAAACTCCACCACCTTATCTTATTGCACTGGAAACTCCACCACCTTATCTTATTGCACTGGAAACTCTAGCACCTTATCTTATTGCACTGGAAACTCTAGCACCTTATCTTATTGCACTGGAAACTCTAGCACCTTATCTTATTGCACTGGAAACTCTAGCACCTTATCTTATTGCACTGGAAACTCTAGCACCTTATCTTATTGCACTGGAAACTCCACCAACTTATCTTATTGCACTGGGAACTCTAGCACCTTATCTTATTTTACTGGAAACTCTAGCACCTTATCTTATTGCAGTGGAAACTATAGCACCTTATCGTATTGCACTGGAAACTCTAGCACCTTATCTTATTGCACTGGGAACTCTAGCACCATCTCAAAGAAACACTCATTACCAAAGTCAACCAAGTTTTCCATTATTCTGGAAGGTATCAACTGCTTTGGGTCTCCCTAGAGAGCCAGCGCTACAGGTATGGGATCACTGTTGTAATACAGGGTCACACCATCATTTTGTCCTACCAGCTAAATATCTTGATCATCTTTTGTTTGGCAATAATATATCACGGTTTCTAGTATGATATTTCCCTACCTGCAAATTCCTGTGGGAGCATAGGCCGACTGAGAACTGTTCTGAAAGCCGCCATCCACTCTGCACGATCAGAGTCAGTCTCACATGCAAACAGGAACTTCCTATCCGGAGTGACTATAGTGATGCCGTACTGCCAGTGGTTCCCCTGTGTGGAGCTTGGAAGTCCTTCTTGTACTTCGTAGTTGTTCTCTGCACTCCCAATAAAAACCTCTCCTTTGGCGAATGCGTCCTGCGGAACATTTACACAGCAGCGCATTTAGACTAGACACACACCTCACTCACAGAATCCCTATGTGTTCCTATGGACGGCTGCAGTTGTCTGTGGATCTGCTAAATATATTGTATGTATCGATATAATTTTACGTGAACAAAGACGACTTACCAATGGATCTTTGAAGTACATTAACCTTCTGTCGTCCAGAGTAAACCATCGTTTTTTAAAGCCTTCTGTATGCTACAGAAATCAGTGATAAAAGCATGAATATTTTTCATATGAAATACAATGCTGTATAGATCAAGTTTTGAACTGTAGCAGCTATTTGAACCATTAGCTGATCCCCATGCTTAATAGTTGGGCAACTGTCATTCCAGAGGAGATGGCATTTAGCACTCTGGACTATTCTTCATTGCCCCAGCCCTGGAGAACGTTCTACTGCAGCTACTAAAGCTGATAAATACCCTACTGTGCCACTGTAAAAGTGTATACAGTCTCTAATGCTTTTATTGTTTCCCTATAACAACCCCCTAAATAAAATCATTCCATGTGTCTGCTCTTATCCCCAAACCCCCTGCTAGGTAAGAAGAAATCAATTCACAGACCTTTGGACCAGTTTTTTCCATGAATCCTTCTTTCAGAAAATTCCTTGTCAGTTTTGGCACCAGCTGAAAGGGAAAGTTGGACAATGTGCAGATTCAGTGTTACACAGAGACTGAAATACTGTTTTACTGAATGAGTTTATAGCTGTTAAACAATATATTTACATGAAATGACATTTAGAAGCCTTTATCTGTTATCCAAATTAATCTCTTTGGAATACAAACTTTGTTGGGCCCCTCTATTTCTATAAGGTAGAAATGGACTTGATAAATGAGTCCTTATATTACTTAAAGGGCATGTAAAGTCTAAAATAAAATAAGGCTAGAAATGTGGTATTTTGTATAATAAATATAAACATGAACTTACTGTACCACAAGCCTAATCAAACAAATTATTTATGCTTTCAAAGTTGGCTACAGGGGGTCACCATCTTGTAACTTTGTTAAACATCTTTGCAAGACTAAGACTGTGCACATGCTCAGTGTGGTCTGGGCTGCTCAGGGATCGTCATAAACAAAGCTGCTTGAGTTCTGCATGGCTGGGAAGTAAGGCGGGGGCTCCCCCTGCTGTTCATAAGTATGATTGTTTCCCTGCTCAGCAGTTAGGGACCGTCTGACAATTCCTATCCACAGCAGTAAATGAAGGGAGAATTTCACTGCATACAGTCAGGTTTCTTATAAAAACGGTACACATTTTTTAATTAAAGTATATTGGAGATAGGTTTCTTTTTCATTAAGGAAAGTAAAAATGGGATTTTCGTTTTTTGCCTTTACATGCCCTTTAAAGGGCATGTGATGATAAAGAAATAAAATCCCATTTTTAAAGGACATGTAAAGGCAAAAAAATAAAATCCCATTTTTACTTTCTTGAATGAAAAAGAAACCTATCTACAATACACTTTAATTAAAAATGTGTACCGTTTTTATAAGAAACCTGACTGTATGCAGTGAAATTCTCCCTTCATTTACTGCTGTGGATAGTAATTGTCAGATGGTCCCTAACTGCTGAGCAGGGAAACAATCATACTTATGAACAGCAGGGGGAGCCCCCGCCTTACTTCGCAGCCATGCAGAACTCAAGCAGCTTTGTTTATGACGATCCCTAAGCAGCCCAGACCACACTGAGCATGTGCACAGTCTTAGTCTTGCAAAGATGTTTAACAAAGTAACAAGATGATGACCCCCTGTAGCAAACTTTGAAAGCATAAATTATTTGTTTGATTAGGCTTGTGGTGCAGTAAGTTCATGTTTATAGTTAGTATACAAAATACAGCATTTCTAGCCTTATTCTATTTTAGACTTTACATGCCCTTTAAAAACAAAAACCCTATAAAATACACAATGCTAATTAGGAATCAATTTAGATTTACATTGCAGTCTGCAGCAGTGCCAATTAATAACCAGTCCTGCAGCATCAGTAACCTCACTTTCCAGTAATGTAGCGATGAGTAGCTTGAATGAAACACTGCAATAGACATGTTGCTCCTTGTCGGGGCTTTACTGTAACACTCACCTCAATGTCCCGGGCACGGGGATAGGCCACTTGTAAGTAGTGAAAGCGTGCAGCTCGTATGGCATTGAACCAATCTACAATCTCCTGTAAATAATAATTCAATTGTTTATGGGCTGAGTTTGTTGCACAGAACAATGCACAAAGTGAGTTGAATCGGCAGTAACGGATTAGGGGAACTGGTAAAACTTTTAGACCACTGTAATATAATTAAAAGAGGAAATTGGAGCTTTCACGACCCTGCGAGTTTCTGTTTCCATTGTATTTTAATCTCTATTCTGCCAAATACTCTTTCTAGTGATTGGGACGCAAACATTGTTATTGTCCAGTAGGTGGTGCTGTGGTGTTGTGGCTTATAGCAGCCAGTGTCACATTGCGTGACCTTTATTACTGAGCGTTATTATAAGAACGAGGAAACTCCCAGCAGCAATGCCCTTCCCAGGTATCAGGTGCAGGTTGATATCAGAGAGTACACAAGGCTGAGATTCAGTGCAAGAATACACACACTGAATATGCTACACTGCTTATTACAGCCCAGCCTGCAGGGTATTTAGGGCTCCGATATCACAGAAATTGCCACCAGATTATTTACTGGCCAACTGATAAATTAGAACCAATCCCCGAAACCTCTTTATACTTTGGCAAATAAGTAACGTGTGTCTTGTTTGAAAATTCGACAGTCATTTCTAGCCTGACATCAGACAGGTCCATACTGGGGCCCCTGTTCTCACCAAAGTTGTGGGGTCTGTGCCATTGTCTTTACCCCTTTCATGGGCTCTCCCTTTCTCCTCTATTATTATTCCTCACCATTTCTTTTTCCATTTTTACTCCCTTCAGCACGTTACTGGGGGGCACTTTCAAAACAGGCCCTCGCATTTCACTAAGGTCATAGCAGTACCCTACATGCCAAAAATACAGCACAAGTATATGTCATTTTACAGCATCACCTATGGAATTTGTCAGAATATCCAAATTGTCTGTCTGGGCCTAAAACAACACCGGATCTGAAAGTGATCCAATCATTAACATCCAACTGACTGAGCTTATTGCAATATACTACAATCAGGGGCGTAACTATAGAGGAAGCAGACCCTGCGGCTGCAGGGGGGCCCAGGAGGTATAGGGGCCCCACAAGGCCCTAATTCATATACAATTTCAATAAATATTGGAGAAACAAGTCAACCTCTAAACATTTTGGGGGCCTGAAAAATAATTTGCTGTGGGGCCCAGTAATATCTAGTTACGCCACTGACTACAATGCATAAGTTGATCTGACAAATACTGTACTAGGGGACCACCTTTATAAGACAGAACCAAAGAAGTTCTATGATTTTCTCCCCCCATAGCAGTGAATGATCTGGTCAAATGACACCTGATAATGTGTCTTCTCCAGCAGGCATGCTCTGGGTCAAGTCATGTTAAAAACATACCCTTAAATCCATATGCCTCATCCTCCCTTGTGAATAATACAGCAACCCCCCAACACATGATTAAACACCTTAGGGGCCCTAACAACAATTTCCAAATGCTAACAAACCCCTAACAGGCGTACATCCCACAGGTAGCGTAGGGCAAGCAGAGAATGGCACACACAATCAGTACTGGGCAAGCAGAGAATGGCACACACAAGCAGCGCTGAGTAAGCAGAGAATGACACACACAAGCAGCAAGCAGGGAGGGAAGGCAGAACAGAGCAGGAGACAGGGAAAGCTCTCATTCTAATATGTACTACATACAGTGACACAGTGCTGGTGCCCCATTAGCATTTTGAATAAGGTGTGAACAGGTGAACAATGTGGGCAGTTTCAGTCTGGGTCTCAGGTGTGAACAGTACAGGCCTTTAGTATATAAATAATAGAGGTGTCATAGTAACATAGTAACATAGTAAGTAAGGTTGAAAAAAAGACACGTCCATCGAGTTCAACCTTTTTTTTTTTTTATTAACTACCTATCTGCCAGTTGATCCAGAGGAAGGCAAAAAAACCATCTGAAGCCTCTCCAATTTGCCTTAGAGGGGGAAAAATTCCTTCCTGACTCCAAAATGGCAATCGGACTAGTCCCTGGATCAACTTGGACTATGAGCTATCTTCCATAACCCTGTATTCCCTCACTTGCTAAAAAGCCATCCAACCCCTTCTTAAAGCTATCTAATGTATCAGCCGTAATAAATGTGAACAATACAGGGGGATCACATGTGTGAACAATCCAAGGGATTACATAAATGTGAACAATACAGGGGGATCACATGTGTGAACAATCCAAGGGATTACAGTGTGAATTTGAGGTTTAAAGAATGCAGGGCC
This sequence comes from Xenopus petersii, assembly GCA_038501925.1. Taxonomy (NCBI): domain Eukaryota; kingdom Metazoa; phylum Chordata; class Amphibia; order Anura; family Pipidae; genus Xenopus; species Xenopus petersii. The sequence goes on from CM076688.1 coordinate 30,505,816, forward strand.
AGTTTATCTCTGTAGTGATACCTTTTAAAGTTTACATATGGTAAACAGACACAGCATGTGGGGGCCACAGAAGGGGGGGTTGCGGGCCGCCAGTTGGACAGCCCTGCTCTGGGTTATACCAGTGATCCCCAACCAGTGGCTCATGAGTAAAGTGTTACTCACCAACCCCTTGGATGTTGCTCCCAGTGGCCTCAACACAGGTGATTATTTTTGAATTGGTTGAATAAAAAACAGATGTACTGCCAAACAGAGCCTCCTGTAAGATGCCAGTCCACATAGGGGCTACCAAATATACAATCACAGCCCTTATAAGGAATCCCCTGGAACTATTTTCATGCTTGTGTTGCTCCCCAACTCTTTTTACATTTGGCTCACAGGTAAAAAAGGTTGGGGATCCCTGTTTTATAACCTCTGACACCAAAAAGGATGATTCGGGAGGGTGCAGCCAATTCCATGAGAATGTTTTAGAATTAGTAGTCGTAAAATGTGTTCCATGTTTTTGTGCCTCTACAGACAACAAGGTATGAAGGGCACAAGTATCTCCTGCTCTAACAGAAACCCCATTATTACAGTCTATGCTCTCCTTTTCTTTAGGCGCTTACCTTCCCATCCTCGTGATACACAAAGATATTCCTTGTACTGTTGTCCTTCAAGTAGGTAATTTGCAGGCCGTTTGGGTTCCCGATCTTGGTCGGCTGGAAAGTGGCGTTTATATATTCAATCTTCATAAAGGCTTTGGGCTCCCTTGCCTGGAAATACATTTATATATTCACAGTTCAGTCTGCAAAGAGAGACAGTGCCTTCCCAATGAAACTTTCAGCTAAACCCATGCAAAGGAAATGTTTGCAGTATATTTTAATAACCTATAATATAAGTGCATAACATACCCCAACTCTAATGCCACATAGTGTACTGGAATTGTGCTGCCTTTGAAATCCAATCCAAACATAATATATATAGAATATTGCTGCTTTGCCCAAATCCCAGTCTCATTCTGCATTGCAATGCACAATCTACTATAAAGTGATCAGGGGAGCAGCAGCAGTACTAGTCCCTCCATGCTCCCAGACAGCTGCTTCACTTTACTACAGGCAAAAGGGTCTTGACAAGTCAATTGGGAGCATGAATATTTGGGTTTCTGGGAGCAGCTGGGGCCCATTGATGAGCATCTTTATATAAACTGAGAATTCCTGGAGGATCTGCTGCTGTTACAAGAAATGCCTCTGATCTCATCATTTATGACATACAAAGAGCATCCGTGTTTTCTGTCCCGCACATTTTGTGTTGACCTTTTGTTAAATCCGACATAGTGTTTGCCCTGCTCCTGCGTTGGTTTTGCATTCTGACTACAAACATGACGTTTCACGCAAGACATAAACAATGGCTCATTGTGTAAGTGACAATGGCATCTCTGTAATCCCGGGTCAGCAGACAATTGTTATCCAGTTCCACAAATGCTTGTTTTTCATAGCAAACAACGTGTTCCACACTAATGGGCATTGGTCTAGAGCGAAGGGGACCCAGATGTTCTCACTAACAGAGGGGCCACTCTTGTAGTTACTTCTGTGTTACCAGATACCACTCAGTCCAGCCACTTATGCAATTAAATGATGACTGGAAACCTTTATAGCATCGCGCAAGAAGCAATATTCTATGGGAAACATTTTTAGCGCAGCTAAAAAGTTCATTTTTGAAACCCAAAATCATAAGCCCTCCAAATACAATGAACAATTAGACCAATCACAGGCAAACCCTATGTGGTTTATAGTTTTAAGTACAATACAACTGTTCTGTAAACTTGGGTTCCCTGATCATTCTGCAATACAACCATGACCAGGTTCTAAGCCTAGATTAAATGTTATATATGGGAGTTCAACAATTTCTGGGGAACCAAGGTTCAGAAGTACAGCCCTGTGTTTCTCTGCAGCAGACAACATCTTCAGACTGAACTCAGAGCGGGCCTCTTCATGGCTGATATGATGTAATTTATCACTCCCAGCATTCTTGGCTCTTCACTTGATTTCTCACATGGGATATCAATAGGTTCTTGATGTTACTCTGGCCAGCCTTGGTCAGGTTGATTTATGATTCTAGTACATTCGCTAGGGTGTCTAGAAGGTTGGCAGCACACAGGGTGCTTTGGCTTCATCATTTAGGCATTTCCTCAGAGCAGTTTTCAAACTAGAGTTTTGGCCAAAGCAGAAAACATGGTGGCAACTTAATTACGAAGGTCATCAGCCAACAGGGAATATATTCCGGGCACTAATGTATGAAAACCTCTCTACATACTCACATCATTTTTGTTAAAATATTTTAATGCTCCTTCCCGTTCGGAAAGGACAAATTTTCGGCTTAGAAACTGCCCATTGTCTCGTCCTCGCTTCCAGAGAAGTCCTTCTCTATAACCTGTCAGAGAGAGGAACCCAACATTAGAGCACCAACAGTTTAATCATTCCAGCAAGACATATTTTATTTTGGATCCTAGTGGCTAACCTACTGTCTTAATGTAAATAACCGATTCAAGTTGAAAAGTAATACTAATAAACACCTCCTCTAGCTCCTCACTCCTTCACCAAGAAAGACAGGCCAATTGAGATCCCATAACCAGGCAAGGAAAACTAAGAGATTCTATGGTACAAAAAGGGCAAGAGGAAAGCTTGCACCTTACATAGTTCCCTAATACTTCCAAAATCTGAAGTAAGTGGGCAATATAGACTTTATTAGCCATAGAGGAAGGCGCCTACTATTAGCATATTTCTGATTTAACTAGTAGGATCATTGGTTCATGCATGTCATGTGACTGGACTGCAAAGTAGCTGCAGTACCCATTCTGTATCACAGCCAAATGAATGTCATAATTTTTATTGCTGTTGACCCACCACCCACCACGCTTTTAAAATGTACAATTTAACACAACTCAAAACTCTAACATAGTGCAGAATATTGTGGGAAGGGGTTGTCAAATCTAGTTACAGATGGGCCCCATTTACCTAACTAGATACAGTATATCCAGTCTGGCTCTAGAGACATAACAATTCTCATATCCACATTGCAGCTCCAGATCCAGCTATTTTTATCCTGTACCAACTCCATTAGGAAAGTCTGGAGCCATTAAGAATGTTTTTATTGTCTTCTTGCTTATAGAACTGAGTGTGTTTAAGTTGGAGCGTTTCCATCACTCTACTTATTCAAGTTTTTTTAAGAGTTGCTGATAATTCTCAAGTTTTACTCTTAAAGTGCATAGGAACATAGTTCAATGAGGAAAAATTTCCTTGGCATCTTCTTCACGCTCAAAAATGATAAGTACGAAGAACAGAAAACCACAACAAATGTTCATGCAACATATCTCATTTATCAGGTGCGTTGAGTAAAAACAAGAAGAATAGTCCGTTTTTAATAAATCATCTCCGACCCTTCATAATGGTTCTGTCCACCTTCTGAGCATTGTTCACACCTAGCACAAGACTACATGGAGCCAATTAAGCTTGAGTAGCAGAACAATGTGAGATACAAGAAGCAGAAGGCAAAAAGTCTATCCATTAATTCCATCCTTCATTGACAGGACAGGTAAATCACCACCCACAGAGGAAAATATTGAATATACAAACAATAAATATGACATTTCCCTTCTTTGTGATTCTGCAGTCCACATCCGCATACTTATACCTCATACTTATAACTCTATTATAATTTATTATCTGACAAGCACATGGGAAAAGGGAAGTCACATAGCATGCAAGTGATAACATTCAGACTGTGACTATTGTAAAAAAGCAATTATGTTGATTGTTTTAACTTCTGATGGAGATGAGATAGGTGGATTATCAACTGCTCTGAAGTTTGGAAAACACCAGCACTCATTTACCAACAGACAGGCAGGGTGTATTTATATATCTACATATCTACATATCTATATGTGTGTATGTAGAACTGTATTTACATATAGTTACTAGGAAACGCAGGACTGTACACAAGGACACACAGGGTGGACAAACATTATAATAAATATGTATAAATACGCCGATGTGTGGTATGTGGTAAGAGACAAAGTTTTACATTCCTGAACCTTACAGCTTACAATCTAAGCTGATGTATAATAGACAAATGCAAAAAGGGTAAAAGTACCACCAAGGTTTGGGCACTGGTTTTCAAGTTCCAAGACTGGACCAGATAATGTTCTACTGTTCCAAAAGGATCTGAGTTTCTTTTTGACGAGGTTGAGAGAGATACAAAGGTTTCACATGAGAGTTGGAAGTGGATGTGGATGGAGCACAGAGACCTGGGTGCTTCTTCCCCCATGAATACACTGAATGCCCTGAATACTTATAAAGGTATTGGCATAGCATGACAAATGTCTTAGTTGGAACTGTTATAAAAGTATTAACACAGGAACCTAACGGTGGCGCACCAGGAAAGATTTTGGTTTTGGAGTCAGTATGAGAACCCCATTCTGTTTCTTTATTTCAATGGGTGTAGCAGCTGTTAGAACTTCATAAAAAGAAGTCGTCAACCATCTCTTGCTTTCTAGGTCAAAACAGTGTTCCATGTTTATAACTTTATAACTAGGAGAATAATGTTTTCAATATGTTGAGACCGAGCATGCCCTTAAACCAGTGATCTCCAACCAGTGGCTTGTGTACAACACGTTACTCTCCAACCCCTTGGATGTTGCTCCTAGGGGCCTAAAAGCAGGTGCTTATTTTTGAATTCCTGGCTTGGAGGCAGGTTTTTGTTGCATAATAACCAGGTGTACTGCCAAACAGAGTCTCCTGTAGGCTGAAAGTCCACATAGGGGTTACCAAATAGCCAATCACAGCCCTTCTTTGGCATCCATGGAACGATTTACATGATGGTGTTGCTCCCCAACTTGTTTTACATTTAAATTTGACTCATGGATAAAAGAAGGCTGTGAACCCCTGCCTTAAACTAAAATGTGGTCAAAACCACCCTACAACCAATGGCTACCTTAGCAAGTCAGGTGAGGCAGGGACACTGTCTTGATACTCATTGTGGGTGGTGTATTGCCAAGAGTTGGCAGTGATTACACTGTGCCCGTGTGGTATCAACTGGCTGAGCCATCAAGTCTGTGGAAAGAAAGAATGGATGGCTCATGTCCAGCTAAAGGTCTTCTGTCTACAAAAGCTGACCAGTTACGCACAATAATACAGTGGAACCTCAATTTTACGTTTTCCCTCATTTTACATTGTTGTTTTGTGGTCCCACCTATATATTATGCATAATACAGTTCCCTGATTTTACATTTTCATTGATTTTACACCATTGTTTTCTAGTCCCCTGAAAAATGTAAAATGGGGGTTCTACTGTATTATTTTCCTTGTAAAATGTAAAAGTGTGTGACGATGCCTAGGAGTGTTCTTGGAGACAAACCTGAAGGTTGCTGGGTCAAAGCAAGAACTGAGCTCTTCTGGTGAAAGTCTGAAGTTGTACACACCACCAACGTATTGGTAACAATAGATTGTGCCTTTTTATGTATTATACTAACAGCAGCCTTCCTGCACAAAGTAACAGGTTGAAATGACACTGGCACAATCATTAGAGGACATTGTCACATTTCCAAAAGCTACCTTGCGACACCATAGTGTAGTAGGGCAAGAAGTAGGGAAATAAGTCTCAATAAATCAGTCACCAGTGAGCACAACTTTGAATGTCATTCATGATAACTAGAGCAAGTGTGTGATTTTTTTCCTGAATTCAAGCAGATTGCGGGTTGAAGCTGGGATCCTCTGGAGTGCGGGGGAAAGAATGGCATTATATGTGAGTGAGAACAATAATTGGACCCAAGGAACCCAATTTGGCAGTAATGTCATTAGATGCAGGTGAACGAATAGGAAAGGGAAAGCAGAAAGCTGGGCAACTGGGAATGCTGCACATACCACAATTATATTATAGCGGATGCTTAAATCTACCTCTAAAGCTGGCCATAGACACAAAGATCCGATCGTACGAATCGAGGATTCGTACGATTTCTGGACCGTGTCAAGAGTCCCGACATTTTTTGTCCGGCGGAGATCGGTCGTTTGGTCGATCAGACAGGTTAGAAAATTTCTGTCGGCTGCCGATAATATCTCTGCGTGTATTGCCGATCGTACGATTTTCAGTGGGAGACTGTGACTAGCTTTGGTTGGACATAGATATCGTACGATTGCTGTCAGGGGCAGAACATTGGCTGATCTGTTCTTTAACTATTTTATTTGATCTGAATGGTAAGAATTTGATCTGAATGGTTAGTGGCAGGTCAGGAGATGGGAAAGTCTTTGCATCTATGGCCAGCTTAACATTCATCCGAATTGCACTACAAAGGTCTGTGGCTGTCAGTCTGGCATGAGCAGGACTTTAACCCTTCATTGTCATGCAAATAAATCTCTAATATTGAATACAGGCTTTCTAGAACCCCCTCTTCATAGCAGCATGATCTTGGCCATAAATGTTGCTGGCAGATACACGGCATAAATATATGGTTCAGTATATATATACGTCTATTTTATTCACTGATCCTACACAAGATGACTTTACTGGTATCAGCCCATGAGTCAAACTGCTTCATATTGATATGGTTGTCCCCAGAAATGCAATAAAGCACAGACCTATTTGTATAGATATAACAACTGTATGGTAACTGACATGTGTACAGACATTCCAAGCCATTGGTTTTGTTTTTTGGGCACTGAGCTGTTATAGAAGGTAGGAGGGAGGGATTGGGGTCAGATATGTGTGCTGACAAGCAGCTGCAGACCCTCTATGCAACATTACTCAGGAAAGCACAGGGTAGAAATTTAGGGAGAAGGCAAGGTAAAATCAGTGGGGATCAGCAGCCAGTGATTCTAGCTGTTTGCCTGCTTCTCCCAGCCCAAGGTATTATAATAATTGCTGAACACATATCACCATATTCTTTCATTCTCCCAGGAGTCCCCTGCACTAATTCTAGAAGGACACATGTGCAGCACAGAGATCTCAGAAGCACAGTGGAAGGCACCGGGAAAACCGGATGAAGATGACTGTGCTCAGCAAACAATAACCCAGGCTGGTTGGATAGAGAGAAGAGCCAGCATGGGGTAAAAAGTAAGTGACTAGAATCATTACGGGGTGACTAATAGCTTAACCCCAGTGATTTTATCTTTCCTTCTTTTTATGATTTAATATAAAGTGCCTGCAGGAATTGTACATATAAATAATCCTTACCACATTTGTGGCTGATAACAGGAGTATGCCAACAGAGATACCCAAAGATTCTTTATTAAACAATCATATGCCAATCCTCAGTGCCTATATATATACATTGAGGACAGAAGCTGGCATAGATTAATAATATTAGGCTGCAACTGACGTCACAAGGTGTGTCCAAGCACAGCAGTTGTCCTTCACACACTTAGATTTGTGTTACCTTTGTACAAGGATATCTAGTGCAAAGCTAAACTATTATTTATGTGGATTATTCCTGCTATCTATCCATACTTAATAATAGCGAGTAAAAAACATACAGGTATGAGACCTGTTATCCAGAATGCACAGGACCTGGGGTTTTCCCGATAATGGATCTTTCCATAATAAGGCTCTTCCTGCCTTAAGTCTATTGAACATTAAATAAACCCAATATAGTTGTTTTGCCTCTAATAAGGATTAATTATGTCTTAGTTTGGATCAAGTACAAGCTTCTGTTTTATTATTACAGAGAAAAAGGAAATCATTTTAAAACATATGGATTTTTTGGATAAAATGGAGTCTATGGGAGACAGCCTTTCCATAATTCGGAGCTTTCTGGATAATGGGTTTCCGGATAACGGAATAAGAGAATACTAAAATCTGTTTTGTACGGTTTTGTTTCTTTATACAGTCACTTCAACATCTGTAGCAAACTTCTCCCGGCATCACAACCTATATTCTAATATAACTACGTATAACAATCACGTTATTGATCCCACAGCTAACTGATGTATCTGTTTCACCATTTATTTAATGGGCATGGAGCCCAGAACTGTTTACAGGATGATGCCCCATTTTATGTTAAATATAGGCATATTAGTCACAGCTGCATTCTACAACCATATGAATGCACAAAGCCACAAGCTGAGGGACTCCAAGGTGATTTCTGAAATGCTTAGGTTTTTGCAGCAGGCTTGCCTTATTCCTGTATATGAGAACTTATGGTAAGTGTATATAGGTGTAGGGGACCTTAAGGGTTGACTTTAGTCTACTGTCCCTGCTCACAAACTATGCCCTGTTCAAGGGAAATATTCCCATTGGCCTAAGGGCAGTTCAGCAGCTCCTGGTTTCCTGTTGTACAAAAGGGCAGGGAATGTGCAAAATATCTTTTTGGGCTCCATCATAACAGGTGGTGGATCTGCCAGAGGGCCTGAGGTAGATGTAGCCCTCATTAAAGGGGACTGAACGCTACCATTTAAGGTAACCAGTTATTAGTGACGCTGGAGATAGATCTCATTCTGTATGTTTTCTTCTCAACTACATAACTTTCTGTTCAATAAACCATCCACAGATTTGGTTTCAAGTCCCACTTTGCAGTCCAACATTTATTCCAATAAAAGCTGCCGACAGCCCTCCGACGGCCTTCCCCAGTCGATATCTGGCGAAAAGTCAGCCAGATGTCGATCATACGGGACTAAAAATCCGGCTGCATCTGACCATTGATGCGGTTCCGTGATCCGACCGCCTGTTAGCCATCGTTAGGGCCCACGATCGGATCCCAATATTGCCCATCTCAAGGTGGGCATATCAGGGAGAGATCCGCTCGTTTGGCGACATTGCCAAACGAGCAGATCTCTCCTTGCATGGCCACCTTAACTCTCCCTGCCATAGTTCCAGTAATAACTGATGGCAAATAAACTTTCACCTCCAAAGGTCAGCCAAACTGGGCTCAATTGGGGAGGTCCCTACCCATTGCTTTGGGCCTTCCCAGATGGGCCAACCCCACAGTTTAGAAACCTCTACCACAGGCTATTCACTGATGAACATGGCTTGATGTACTGCTATATTCCATTTAGCAGCCAGTAAATGTATCATCACTGAGCACATCATACATCAATATAAAGATATTACATAGAACACATACGCTCCCATGAGCTAGGGAATGGCACGTTCCATTATTGCTGATTTGCAGGCAAAAGAAGAGAATAATAGAATTAGTGGTTAACTGCAGAAACTCTCGGTTACATAGCAGATTAATTAATCCAAGCCTTGATTACATGCCATTAGCAGCCAGGCAGAAGGTCTGTGATACCTCATGTATACTTGAGACTTTTAAAGGGACAGTAGCTGTAGCAATCTTGACTAATATAAGAGGAGTTTTATGTGTGTGAAAAATTATGACATTTGACCCTAGTACTAAAGTCACTCCAATGTAAATAGCTGTTTATATCTGTCTCTAAGCTGCTGTGCAAAGTGGGTCCTATACCAACCAATATTCAATATGGGGCAAACAGGCAATGCTGAATCTGACCCACATCTGTAGTATGGTTTGTTTGTAGAAGAGCAAAACAGTTTGTTGCTTATCAGCCAATTGTCTACCCTGTTATCATGTGAGGGACTTGTACATTGCCTTGAGTATTGTCCCACCCTAAACAAACCCAAACCAATTTGATAATACATCATAGGGAGTAATCTGAAGGCTAAATGCTGAATATGTAGAATCTGGTGGAATTACCTCTTATATTAATCTGATGTGAAAGTAAATCTCTGGTCATGCCAATTAACATTGATTTTGTTCCATATTATTAGACAGTAAGCATTAAATGTGTGTTTCACATTTAAGTTAACTTTTAGTATGCTAATTCTAAGCAATACTTTAATTGATTTTTTATCGTGTTTGAATTATTTGTCTTCTTCTTCTGACACTTTCAAGCTTTCAAATGGGGGTCACTGACCCCATCTAAAAACAAATGCTCTGTAAGGCTACAAATGTATTGTTATTGCTACTTTCTATTACTCATCTTTTTATTCAGGCTATCTACTGTTCACATTTCAGTCTCCTATTCAAATCAATGCAGTTGTTGGGGCAAATTGAATGCTAGCAACCAGATTGCTGAAACATCAAACTGGAGAGCTGCTGAATCAAAAGCTAATTAACACAATAACCACAAATAAAAAAAAAATGAAAACCAAATGCAAATTGTCTCAGAATATCCCTGTCTGCTTAATACTAAAAGTTATTTTAAAGTTGAACAACCCCCTTAAATGTCAGTGCTGTAGGTTCTTGCAGCCAGTTAGTATAGCAGCATGGTGCTCGAATTCCCATTTTTTCATCCAACATCCATTAGATATCTTCAACATGTAGAGCCAAACAGTGGACTTTATTCTGATGCACTAGATACTTTGGAATTCGCTAACATATCCATTCCATTCTACAGGAATCAATACTGTTCATCACTGTCACTAGAACTTCACCTGGAACACTCTGTGTGTAGGCACCAAGCTTGGCAATTTTGGACGCAGCTCTGAGAGGCCAAAGACAAACAGAAAATTCTAAAAAAATGGATCCTTTATGGCTGAAATATCATCTCAGCTCATGTGAAATTATTATAAACAAATTGTGTTCTTTTAGAGTTGGTTTGATGTACCCTTTTTCTCAAAAAAGCTTCATTAACCAATATGCCGGTAACAGTAAATGAAATAAAACGGGCAATTTGCTTTAGTGCGGCTTCATGTAATAAGAAATAAACTGAGATCATTAACAAGTTCATTAATTTTATTGCCTATGTCTGTCTTCCAAATCTGCTCACCTGCGACACCGGCTTGCTATTCATTCCCTTATTGGGCTCTTACTCACTGGCGTTCTGACCTGCGCTCCCCTGCGTTCCGTTTTTTGGCGTTCAGCCGCAGGGGAGCGCAGGAATAGACGCATTTCATTATTTCAAATGGGGCTGTACTCACTCAGACGCGTGTAGGCGCCGAACGCAGGAAAAATGCAGCATGTTGCGTCTCAACCTGCGTTCGGCGCCAACACGCGTCTGAGTGAGTACAGCCCCATTTGAAATAATGACATGCGTCTATTCCTGCGCTCCCCTGCGGCTGAACGCCAAAAAACGGAACGCAGGGGAGCGCAGGTCAGAACGCCAGTGAGTAAGAGCCCTAAACAAGCATATCTATGAGCAATTGATTGTTCTGCTGATATTTCTGCCTAATGGCAATATTAAACAGTTTCCTGAATAATTATTTTCTCTCCCCCCCGCCCCCATATCTCTACTATTCTGTTATAATCCAACGGGGCATGCCCAATCAGTGGTGATAATGGTTTTTATATGACGCATTAGCTGGTTAAAGTCACTAGGTTTTCCCATAGCGCATAACATAAAACTGCAAAAGTATTCTCCCTACTAAGCACAATTCTGAAGGAACTTTGTAGGGTCCATGAGGCTTGTGAAATTTCCCCTGAAATATTCCCAGCAAGAGATTGCATATAAGTATGGGGTTTTACTGCAGAACCAATTTAGCCGCACTAATCACACTGGGGCCTTGCCAGTTTAAAGTTTTTTCTTATTTAAAACAAAATAATGCTAAAGAAACTGAAGTTTCTGTTGGTGTCCTAGAGAATTGCTGCATTAGGCTGATCCTTACACTGATGTTTAATGAGATGTTTAATGATAAACAAAGACTCACTAGAGCTAGCGTCATCAGATAGGATCATGCTGGTTTCACCTGGGGCCCTATCCATATTTTACTTTGTTTGCTAGGGAATTGTATATGACTTTGCTGCAGGCCCTATATGAATATGATGCACTTTAGCTCAATTAAGTAGTTTCAGCAACACTCTTATATATTGTTATTACTATTATTATTTACTGGGAACATAATTGCTGTTGAACCACTGTTGTCTGTGAATAAAAAAATGGTTTAGGCAAGCTGCATGGCAGTTCCTACTCATATGTATTGATGCAGTTATATAGAGAGGGACTGTTATGTGCACATATAGGATAAAGACTGAATGCAACAGGCCTGTCACTGGCCAACTTCTTTAGCTAGAACAAAATCATGTGAAAGTTATCCTTGTGTGGTGAGAACACAGAGAGAATCCCTTTATAGAATATATAAAAGTCTCATGCTGGCCAATGGCCACGTGTTTGATTAATTGCACGTTTAGAGGAATGACTCAGCCTTCTTAGTTCTTCCCAGTGATTTACAGTAGCTGAGGCAAAATGATAATTAGGGAATTATTCACTAAGGATGACCTCACCAATCAATTCCCCAAGAAAACAATCAATCAGAGAATCCATTTTTTCCGTATGACAGTAAGAGGCTTGGCGCATCACCAGCGCTCTGCTTCCCTGCCCCTCTCAGCACCAGACATTCACTCACGCAGGGCACAGGAACTGACGTCATAATTAATCCTGTCACAGGCACAGTTAACCCTGCTAGAAACAAAGGCCTATACTAGGGGAGCGGCACATGGAAAAATAGGCAGGTGGAACACCTTTGGATACACTGAACTCAGGTGCTTTCAGTACAGGGTTATACTTGGCAGCTATCATCCCATCATGCTTAGGGGCATGCCTTCAACAGGAAGTCAACATCCCATCATGCTTAGGGGCATGCCTTCAACAAGCAGCCAACATTCCATCATGTTTAGGGGCATGCCTACAATACAGACAGCCAACATCCCATCATACGTAGGGGCATGCCTTCAACAAGCAGCCAACATCTCATCATGCTTAGGGGCATGCCTATAATACAGGCAGCCAACATCCCATCATGCTTAGGGGCATGCCTATAATATAGGCAGCCAACATCCCATCATGCTTAGGGGCATGCCTACAATACAGACAGCCAACATCCCATCATACTTAGGGGCATGCCTTCAACAAGCAGGTAACATCCCATCATGCTTAGGGGCATGCCTATAATACAGGCAGGCAACATCCCATCATGCTTAGGGGCATGTCTACAATACAGGCCCATAACTAGAGGAAAGGACGAAGACACTCAGAGACACACACACGCATATATAACAGCAGTTTTAAAGGGAACACAGAGACACACACAGACACCAAGATACACATATATAGGGACCCAAAATCATCCACTAAACTGGTTGAACCAGTGAACCACGTGCCTGTGCTCAGACATATAAATCAATAAAATACATTAGATGGGGGTTTTTCAAGTAAATATATCATCATCCCCGGCCCACGGATGTGCTGATTACAGGAAGCTTTGCTGCTTCCATTCCGGTGTGGGCTATAGACTTTTCTCAAGTCTTCTGCACTGGCTGAAGTGATGTGAGAATTACAGAGCATTATCTATGCTGTATATGTTCAGCTGGGGTCAGTGAGTTCCAGGATAGAACGTTATATGACTTATGATATGTTCCTTCTAGATTACTGGAAGCTGCACATTCAATATGCAGGGGACCTCTGTGCTGCACAAAGTAAACATGTGTTTGGTACCAGAGCTGCTCCCCCCCCCCCTCAATTCCCAACCCAACATCACCACTGGCTCGTTCCATGTTCCCATGTTATAGGCAGGGTTTGGCTTTAGTAGCTGGTCTGTACTACCCCTAGACTCAGGCACTTCTGCTAGCAGCCTCCAGTGTTAACTGGAATGTTAAAAGTTAACTTTTAGTATGTTATAGAATTGTTAATTTTAAGCCATTTTTCAATTGGCCTTAATTGTCTCTTTTTTTTTATAGTTTCTGAATTATTTGCCTTCGTCTTCTGCTTCTTCCCAGCTTTCAAATGTGGTTCACTGACACCATCTAAAAACAAATACTCTGTAAGGCTACAAATGTATTGTTATTGTTACTTTTTATTACTCAGCTTTCTATTCAGGCCTCTCCTATTCATAGTCCTATCTCTTATTCAAATCAATGCACAGTTGCTATGGTAATTTGGACCGTAGCAACCAGAGAGAGCTGCTGAACTAAATAACACAAAAACCAATTGCATCTCTTTACATCATACTAAAAGTTAATTCAAATGTGCACAATCCCTGTCAAAGTGATACTGACACATTCCAACGTATGTAGAGGTATGTTTATCATAGACATTCCCAAAGCTTTTCTTTCCAACAAAAATCCAAATTCTATTGAATCTTGTACTGCAAGCACTGATGGCTACTCCCATCCTACTGTTCTTCTGGGGGACCATTAGCACACACCCTCCACTCATATACCTCCTGTTTTTCGCAGGACAGTCCCGATATTGACAGCTTAGACTGCAGTCCTGGTTTCTTACTGAAACCTCCTGCACTGAACAGCCACAAAAAGATACAATGTTTCTGAAATGTACAAGGCTTTAGCAGAGAGCCCAGAATACTCGGCACCTGCAATTAGATACATTTTTAACTATTTAAGATAAGCAGGTCTCTTGGTGAAACTGTGACTTGCAGGTTAAAGGGCAGTTCACTTTTTCATTAGCAAAACTGTAATAACACGTAAAACCTGACCCTAAAACACCCAGAAATATGTTTAAACATTCCGTAACCTGCCAAATCTTGTAAAAAAGATGTTGTATTTAGGGGGGTGTGGTCATAAAATGGGCATGGTCAAAAGGCAAACCTTTTTCTCCCTCTTTCTATTTTTAAAATGGTGGGAGGTATGTACTCATCTACTACACAGCCAGGGACCATTGAGGATCTGTGGGAAGCTCCAATAAATCCAATAAAGTATCCCACAGTGAAATCAGGCAACGTACATTATTCATCACTGCCATTTTCTACAAAGGCTCTATTTACCCTTTAAGTTCAACAAGTAGACCCAGTTGCATTACATTTCAGATTCCTATTTTTACTAACACTTCCCCCACTGGTTCCTAAATCATAACACAGATGGATGCTTCAAACTGCATGCATAATTATGATAATTTTATTTCACCAGCTTCTGACGGCTGCAGGGTGACCTAAAAATGACACCGATGAGTTACAATCTTCATTCCTATGCACCAAATAAACGTGGGGGCTGCCATTCTGCAACAGCTTGAGAGCCACGGCCTCATAGGAAAACTGCAGCCAAAGTACATATTGTTTCAGTGCTAAAATGTCCTTTTAAACATTCAAAAATATATATAAAGGGTCAGGCCACACTGGGCGTTTTGGGGAGATTGCCTTGTTTTTGCGGCGACCAATCTCTCTAAACGCCTTCCCTCACTCTGCGCCAGCTAAAATGAAAAACCGCCGGTGCTAATCACACGCGGCGATTCGTCTTCCGAAGTTGCCTCATGAGGAAACTTCGGGCGACTTCGGAAAACGAATCGCTGTGTGTGATTAGCACTGGCGTTTTTTCATTTTAGCCGGCGCGTTGAGTGAGGGAAGTCGTTCGGGGAGATTGGTCGCCGCAAAAACGAGGTGATTAGTCGCCAGGCTACCAAATCTCCCCAAAACGCCCAGTGTGGCCTGACCCTAAGGTTTTTTTATGCCTTTGCATTAGTTATCATAGTTCAAATCCCTATGCTGTTTGTTAACAACATTACGACTTTACACCGCAGGGTGCTGCTACAAAGAACAGCAAGTGAATGCAAATTCTCTGAATTTCTCGACCAGCACACCACTAACTCCAATAGGTGAAAAAAATGTCGCTTGTCACCCATAGACTTCAATGCATTTTGCCAGTAAAACTGGTCAGATTCGCCCATCCCTATAGACAACAAAGCAGCAGACCCAAGAATAGCCATATACTGTAGCTGTGCTTCAGAAGCCCATGCAATTGTATTTTAAAATAAATGAATTTTTATATGATTTAGGCACGCAGGACCCGCTGTGATTAAATATAAATAGACAAGTATGAAACATATATTCCCCAAGGTTTGGGGAGGTTGAAGGAACCCCTAAGAGGATCCTGCAACGGGATTTAGGAATGTAATGTTTCAGAGGGCCACTGAATTGCAGCCGGTGTATAATCTGGCACATCACATATTTACCTTTATAAACAGATTAATTCCCTTTCTCTAAATCAGAGCTTGTTAAAAGTGTTCTGGCAGAAATTTCCAAATAAACACCATTGACTGAGCATGCCTGGCTAAATGCCAAAAATCTCTATCTATCAAGACAGCTTGATATTGACAAGATTTAAAGGTAATTTAAAATCCAAAAGAACAGGACAGTTTTACCCAGCAAGAGAGAGACAGAGACGGAGAAAGAAAAAGAGCTGTCTGTCTTGTGTTTATTTTATAGCAAATTCAGTCTGATCCATAAATCACCATGTCAAGATGCCCGTGTGGATAGTCGCATGCTCCGAGCTGACTCACAAGCACAAAGGCAGCTGTCTCTTGCAGATTCTGTTTACTTTCTTAAACAGACAATTCATTATTTTTGTGGCTCTTTGTTTTTTAGGAAGAGACTGCAGTGTAGAGAGACCTCTAGACAAGCAATGGCCTGATAATGTCTCCGACTGATAAACGGCGTACATGCCATTAAAAATATAAATATATGCCCATAATACACAAGAGTCATAATTGGCCTATATATTATATAGTGAATAAAGTACCCCCTCTTGTAATATATAAGGATATAAGTTACCAAAGAGTTCCATGACCACACAATATTTTGCTACAGGGGGTACTTTATTTATTATAATACACAAGTTTCAGTATTGTCATGTGACAGAAATGACATCACTAAGCTCTGATTATAACCAACGACATCACTAAGCACCGTTCATAAGGATATCATTTACAGGATATTCATGGCTCTGGTGTATTATGCCCTTATAAACGGTGACCTGTAAAAAAGCACTCAGCCTGAGGCCTTGGTGACTTCAGAACATTATTCCCTGTATAATTGACAGTATGGTCATTTTACAGCGGCCAAAACTGTAAATTATAGCCTTATATATAAATATAAAGTGTTCTGATGCCAGAATACAACATCCCCCTACTCTGCTCAGGCCCTGCTCCCTCTCACACTATCCCCTCATGGTGCCCCTGTTCCCCAGTTCCTATCATACTGCTAGGGTTGCCACGCTTTATAAGAAAATTTACCGGCTGCTGGGGGCGGGGCCTCAAAGGGGCGGATGTGATGTCAAAAGGGGCGGGCCGTTACATCAAAAGGGGCATGGCCACACCACGGACGCAAGAAGAGGCAAAAGAAAAGGTAAGTTGCAGTGGATTGGGGGCGATTGGGGGCAGGCCGAGGGCTCCTTTTGATCGTATTACAAATTTACCGGCAGTTACATTGCCGGTAAATTTGTAATACCGGCCCCAGCCTTGGCAGGTATTTTACCGGCCAGGCCGGTAAAATACCGGCCGGGTGGCAACCCTACATACTGCCCCTGCTCCCCACTGTCTCCAATATGATTTCAGAGTTGCATGGGGACCATAACATTTACAAAGATGCAGATGGCTCCTTAAAAAACTTGCTTTCAAAGGTTTTGACCATAGGTTCTATGAACCTCTAGTTGTACTAATGACTCTATAATATCCAATGCCTGCCAATTATTGTTATTATGTTGTATGATTCTTTACCAGATATTTAGTCAGAAGCAGTCCACAGCCCAACGTTGCTAAATATGATTTAATTATGGTCTATGGGAAGAGTGTGGCTAATGGCAGAAGTAATCACTGCGCACTCCAGGAAATCTTTTTCTAAGTCTAGTAAATGATCACACACTGCACTGAACTGTACAGCATACATGGAATAGATGGAGATGCTCTACATTGCTCTAATTCATTTCAGTGTCTGCACAAATGATCTGCTGTGCACACTCTTTAAAGGGGAGTGTACCCCCTTGTTCAATATGAGATCATTGGATAATGATTGTGCTGAATACTTTATAGGGCATGTAAAGTCTAAAATAGAATAAGGCTAGAAATGCTGTATTTTGTATACTAAATATAAACATGAACTTACTGCACCACAAGCCTAATCAAACAAATAATTTATGCTTTCAATGTTGGCTACAGGGGGCAACCATCTTGTAACTGTTAAACATCTTTGCAAGACTTAAAGACTGTGCACATGCTCAGAGAGGTCTGGGCTGCTTAGGGATCGTCATATACAAAGCTGTTCTGCATGGCTGGGAAGCAAGGCGGGGGCTCCCCCTACTGTTCATAAGTATGATTGTTTCCCTGCTCAGCAGTTAGGGACCATCTGACAATTCCTATCCACAGCAGTAAATGAAGGGAGAATTTCACTGCATACAGTCAGGTTCTCTTATAAAAACGGTACGCATTTTTTAATTAAAGTATATTGGAGATAGGTTTCTTTTTCAATAAAGAAAGTAAAAATGGGATTTTATTTTTTTGCCTTTACATGCCCTTTGAGGCCTATTGTTTTAATCACAAAAAAAATAAATCTATGGTTTTTGTTATTTTTTGAGCTATACAGGGCAAATAGGGAAACTGGAGCTACTCCAAGATAGATAATTATATTACCAGTATACAACCCTCACCTCACCCTTTCCCTTTATTGTGACTGTTTAGTTACCAGGAGTCCATAATGCAGTGGGATTTTGTGCACTGGTAATCTAATTATCTTGCACTTCCCCAAGTCTGATGGGGAACCCATGGAAGAAGACAGCAGGATACATAGTACTTCAGGCTGGTGTGTGAAGAAAAGGAGGAGAGAAAACAACAGCACCCATATGAATACAAACACTTGTGTGATGCACGTTAAACCTCCCAACTGTCCCGTTTTTAGACAGTTTTTGACAGCTCAACCGATAGTCCCTCATTTGTACTGGAAAGTCCTGTTTTCTTTGCACTGAACAGCCAGAAAAAGAAACAAAGTTTCTAACTTAATTGGCTTTTGGCAGAGAGCCCAGAACAGCTACAGCAGTAGATAAGATACTTTTGTTACAATTTCAAGATAAGCAAATACATAATTGTAACAATATAAGAAAACAGATCCCATGGGAAAAGTTAGACTCACAGCTTAAAGGGCAATTCACCTTCATTAGCAAAACTGTAATAACTGGGAAAAAACACAGAAATATCTTCAAACTTTCATAACCTGCCAAATTTTGTAAAATGAACATGGTTATTAGGAAGTGTGGCCACAAAAATGGGCATGGTCAAAAAAATTTGCCATGCTACATGCGGCAACTTTTTTGTCCCTCTTTTTATTTCCAAAATGTTGGGAGGTATGCGTTACTACTAACAGAAGCACCCTATTCTACATTCTGTAGGGTTTCCACACCATAGTGCTACTGCTCTCACAGTGATCATGACCAGGGCTGTATATGGTATTTAACAAGTTTATATTTATCATTGGAAAAAAAGTTTTTTTTCTACATATTTGCATTGCCATGAAGGTGAGTGGGAGGTTTTACAAAAAAAAATGTTGCCTGTTAATAAACCCCTTTTATCTCATTCCCTTACAGTCTGTCGACACTTTGAAGAAGCGAAGACAAAAAAAAGTGGTAGTTTTGATCTCTTTGATGCACTGGAAGTATTTGATCTTGCCTCCTTCTCTAACGCGATCGATAGTCATTCAGCACAAGAACCATAATAAATAGGAGATTTCAGATGTAACCCCTGTGTGTAAAGTCCCATGTTTGCTATATAATAGTGTAAATCGATGGTCGCTATAAAAGGAAAGAAATGATGATGAGGATGATAGAAACCTTCCATGTTAAGGGCTCTTACAGACAAGCGTTTTGTCTTCCCTAATGGTGAACAGTGGTGAACACAAGGTAACGCACACGTTTATAAAGCCCTACAGTTCTACAGTTCCTTGCGGGGAAATGAGTACTATGAGCCTATATTTTTTCGAAAGAAAGTAGTAATTATGAGTGCTCTCCACTCATTAATAATAGCTGTGTAGTTTCAGCTGCTAAACTGGAAGACGCTCTCCTGCTTTTTGGGTCAACTGATACATCCAGAAAAAGAAATCCAGTAGCACTCTGTAGTTGATGCAAAATCCTTAGCGATTTATTTAGCCCATAAACATCTTGTTTGTATGTCTATGGGCTAAATAAATCACAAAGGATTTTGCATCAACTACAGAGTGCTACTGGATTTCTTTTTCTGGATGTATTCAAAAGAAAGGGCTCCATTAAATGTTCCCTTGTTGCTAGGGATGCACCGAATCCAGGATTCGGCCTTTTTCAGCAGGATTCGGATTCGGCCGAATCCTTCTACCCGGCCGAACTGAATCCGAATCCTAATTTGCATATGCAAATTAGGGGCGGGGAGGGAAATTGCGTGACTTTTTGTCAGAGAACAAGGAAGTAAAAAATGTTTTTTCCCTTCCGCCCCTAATTTGCATATGCAAATTAGGGTTCGGATTCAGTTTGGTATTCGGCCGAATCTTTCATGAAGGATTCGGGGGTTCGGCCGAATCCAAAAAAGTGGATTCGGTGCATCCCTACTTGTTGCAGAACGTCTAAAAAGCCACAACACTTGTCTGTAAGAGCCCAAGGTTACCAGATCATGTACAAAACTCGCCTAGAAAATCGGGAACACTTCTGAAGGGCTGCACTGATAAGAAGTTGTTTAAGTGGAAATCAGTGCACCCTGTTTCTTGCATTTATTATACAGATAGAGGCCTGTAATCCAGAATGCCCGGGACCTGAGGTTTTCTGGATAATGGATCTTTTCATAATTTGGATCTTCATACCTTAAGTCTACTAGAAAGTTTGCATCCAGTAAAGATTAATTATATCTTAGTTTGGATCAAGTACAGTTTTATTATTACAGAGAAAAAGGAAATAATTTTTAAAAACCTGGATTATTTGGAAAAATAGAGTCTATGGGAGACGGCCTCTCTGTAATTTGGAGCATTCTGGATAACTGGTTTCCATATAATGGATCCCATACCTGTATATAGTGCCATTACACAAGGAGCACTATATTTTACATTGGAATCTGACTAGGAAGGTAAGGGTAGGGGGTACTCTACACTGATGTATTTGCGCATGGCATATATGTGAGTGCAGCCTAAAGGTTAAAGTGTTAGCAGACTTTGGTGTTCCCAAACAAACTACTTAACTCTGTGCCTTGCGGTGAATGAAGGTGCGTCACGTATGGCTGAATGAAGGGGGACACGCTTGGAGAACATCTATTTGAGAAATGAAAGAATAATGGTGACTGCATGTCTTTAAGGGAGATTAAGGACATGGACAAACACCAAAATATTTGGAGTCTATGGGAGACAGCCTTTCCATAATTTGGAGCTTTCTATAGAGCGGGTTTCCGGATAACGGATCTCCTACCTGTATAATAAATACAAGATATACAAGAAAATGCAAGAAATGCAAGATTTCTAAGAGTTAGTTCACACAAGGAGATTCGGGGAGATTTTGTCGCCTGGCAACTAATCGCCTCGTCTTCTGAGCGACAATCTCCCCGAACTGCCTCAGCGTGTTTTCCATAGGATATAATGAAAAGTCGCCTGTGCTAATGCACACGTGGCGATGCGTTTTCCATAGTCGCCCGAAGTTGCCTGTGTGAGGCAACTTCGGGCGACTATGCAAAACCCACTGCCACGTGTGCATTAGCACAGGCAACTTTTCATTATAGCCTATGGGAAAACAGGCAGTTCGGGGAGATTGTCGCTCAGAAGACGAGGCGATTAGTCGCCAGGTGAAAAAATCTCCCCGAATCTCCTTGTGTGAACTAACCCTTAACCAACCAGTGGTTCATGAGCAACATGTTGCTAACCACCCCCTTTGATGTTGCTGCCATTGGCCTTAAAGCAGTTGTACTTCCAAAAAATAGCCTCCTGATATTGGCAGTCCATATGGGGCTACCAAATTGTCACTAAAAGCCCTTATTGGACAAAGCTCAGGAACGTTTTCATGCTTGTGTGGCTCCACAACACTGTTTTATAATTGGATGTAGCTCATGGCTAAAAAGAAGTTCAAGACCCTGTGCCAAACCCATGGACTCTAGATAAAGTCAAATATAATCATGAATCTAGTTCAGTATTTGCTTGCTGAAGAGGCTCTATAGTAAGATTAAACTAAATATAAGATATTAAGAAAGCTAAACACGCTCTCCAAGGACCACTTTACCAACTTGGTATTGCTATTTTCTGCTGCGTATAGCTAATTATACACTGTATCTCCATGCTAGGAAGACAGAATGAAATACGTTGCTTCTAATTTCGTATTCTGCATAAGTTTGGTTCATTTGTGCAAGAAACAGAGGTTATAAAGAAATATACAATTTGACGGCAGATAAGAGCCAATTAGCCACCAAATCTTCTCTTTCTCCTTATCTTCCTAATGCGCTCAGACCATTTTCTTTATTCAGAATTATACATCAGTTAATAGAGTGCACTCCTTCAGCTTCCATAGTTGTCAGCAGTAATTTCCAGAGACACCCTGATGCTTAGAGAGCACTGTGTTCCATGCCCAGTAGATATGGTAATAGCTATTCCAGGAGTGCCCATACTTAACTAAAGCGGGGTCTACTTATAGTCATGTTGTCCCATTATGATCTACATCCATAAAAGCATTTCTAGCATTCTATTCCATGGAAAATATGACTTAAATATTGATTTATGATAAAATGTATATTGCTATATTAAACAAACAACAATTTCTTATGTAACCTTAATGTAATATATATCTTAATAAAAGCATGAAATAGGAGGGTGATTTACAAGCCAAGCTGTTCGTTGACAGTTTCTTGAGATCTACTGATCACCAGCTAAAGGTCTACTGGTAGATCCCGATCAACCTTTTGGGCACCACTGAGCTATTGTACTCCACCTTCCAACACATACTGTAACTGTATACCCCAAGGAATAAGTGGCCACTGGGAATCAGGCCCAGATTTGTGGAGAGGCCACCAAGGCCTGGGCCTAGGGCAGCAGGCAGGGTCGGACTGGGGGGCCCAGGGCCCACTGGGGCTTCTGCCTCTGGGCCTCCCCTCCGGACCCTGAGGGCTGCTGACTCAGGGCCTCCCATCCGGTAACCATCCTCTCTCCCCCCCATCACGCATATGCGCACTCGCGCATACACGTTAGCGCAGGCACTGTTTGGTTGCGGCAAAAAACTGTGTGTGCTAATGCGCTTGCGCGAGTGCTCACACATGAAGTGGTGTGCTTGCCGGACGGGAGGCCCTGAGGCAGTAGCCCCGGGAAAAAATCCAGGTTGCAGATCTGGCCGACCCTGGAAGCAGGATTTTAGGGGGCGGCATGAAGCCCAAGCACACCCGCTTCGGTTTGGGAAGCTCTGGGGCTGATCATGAGATACAATAGTTTTTTAAAACTTCCCATGCGCCAGTCCCCAGTGCTCCTGACCTGATGATGAAAATTTGTACATGTGCACAAAGGAGGAGGGGACAAACAACAGCGGCCTTGGGGCGTCGGCCACGTAAATCTGGCCCTGCTGGGAATTGCTATGCTACAACAAGGACATTGAAATACTTCAACACCTAAATAAAATCATTGGAACAAGTTAGCAGAGGGGACAGTTAAATATATAGCTCTAGTAAAAATCCTTCCTTTGTGTCAACTACTCATTCTATTATTTAAAATCAGCATGAATCTGCCTTGCATTATACTGTAGGTCTACAACTCCCACCATCCTGGATGTAGAGTTCATCAACAGTTTGAGGGATGGATATCTCTAATCTTGCACCAGAGCTGGGCCATAAGGCCCTACTTGCCCACCACCCTGCCTACATGCCACCTGCCACACATACTTGGTCCACAAAACCCACACTGCTTTCTCCCACCCTACCACTCTCCATTTGCTGCAATTACCACCGTCCTCATGACCCACTAATCTTCTCCCCCATACCCACCATGCCAGGCAAGTGCCTCTTCTGCTTACCTCTAGTTCCAGCCCTGCCTAGCACAATAAAATGAAAGGATGTGATAGGATAGGTCAGATCCACAGATGTATGCGGATGTTCTAATGTTATTTTATCGACTGCAAGGTTTACTGTATAGGCAAGGCAATTTCTCTGTTCCTTTGAATATCTGCTGCAAAGCAGATGTCAAAGCACCATGACAATGGGTTGCATTGACAGTATTTTTGGGTATGAATACCCATAATGTATACCTGGTAGACATTACAGGTTGGGGACCACTTACCATGAAAAAAAGGTTAGCCAGAAAATTCCAAATTAAGGGAAGGCCAACTCCCATAGTGTCCAGTTTAATCATATAATTCAAATTGAATATTTTTCTTTATTTCGTTTTTCTCTGTATTAACCAACCACTACCTTGTACATGATAATAACTGGATTATTGCTGCATGAATCCATATTGATGATAAAACAATCCATAAGCATACTGGATAGTAGATCCCATACTTGTATTTATAAACGAATCAAGGGAGGCTGTAGTGACAGGCTGAGAGTGCTGGTAGTTGTGGTTCAACAGCTGCTGGGGGAAACCAGGTAAATCAGGCCAGGTTAATCCTCTCGTCACCAGCCATGTCCTAATGAACATCCAGGGAAGTGTGTATGTAATGATTCTGTGTATGTAAATAGTTCAGTAGCATGTGCTGGGCTTCCTGATGTTCCTCCCTGCTGCTCTGATTAGTGCTGCCCTAGCAGCAAGCTCACAGGCTACATCATAAATATTTCAAAGTCCTAAAGTGAAAGCCTCCATCCCCAAGCTCAGCAGAAATGATGGTCTGACCTACTTTATGATGAGTTTCTTTAACCCATCCCCACACTCCAAATCTAGAGCATCCTTCCATTCTACCACTTGGATGATAGCATTGGAATCACACTGAACAAGCAAGTAGCTTGGTCCCTTGTTCAGTTCTGCACAAGGTCACAAGCACTTTGTTTCTATGTTTGTGGCAAATAGAGGTTTGAAGTGGCCCAATACAGAATAGTAGGGGAGGGGATATATTCACAGTAGCTTCTTCTGGAGGGTCTAGGTGTTCTAGACACTGCAGTAGTGCAATACCGAAATACCAAAACCCTAATCAACAGTTACCTGAAATCCAAATATGCACAACCCTTGCATAAGCCTGAAGTTCCTGAACTTTTTAGTGACTTTTTATCGCACTAAGGCTTGCCCTGCATATTTTCCCAAAGCTGTCCTATTCCTACTTTCTTAATTTCCTTAGCACCCCAAGGAATATAAATGCCTGCATGAGAATCTACATATATCAACCTACCAACTATATTTCCAAGAGCACAAGTTATTAAGGGAATAAACAAATGTTTCTCTGTGTCTGCAATTTTTAGTCGATCAGAAAGATTTCTGTCTGCTAACAATAATATCTCTGCATGTATTGCATATCTGGCAATATCAATGGGTGACTGTCACTACAACCTGTATTTGTTGGACATAACTTTCGTACAATTGCTGTCTTGTAAATTAATAGCCAGAACATTGTTTGATTTGTTCTTTTTACTATTTTAATAAGAATGGTTAGTGGCAGGTTGGGAGATTGCAACAAACGATCGTTCGTCGGACATACAGTTAGGCTCATAAATCGTTAGACTGAGACAACTTTCTAATTTTGGTTCTGTACATCACCACAATGAATTTTAAATAAAACAACTCAGATGCAGTTGAACTGCAGACTTTCAGCTTTAATTCAGTGGGTTGAACAAAAAGATTGCATAAAAATGTGAGGAACTAAAGACTTTTTTTTAACACAATCACTTCATTTCAGGGGCTCAAAAGTATTTGGACAAATTAAAAAACTGAAAATAAAATGTTTGTTTCTAATACTTGGTTGAAAACCCTTTGCTGGCAATGACAGCCTGAAGTCTTGAATTCATGGACATCACCAGATTCTGGGTTTCCTCCTTTTTAATGCTGTGCCAGGCATTTACTGCAGCGGCTTTCAGTTGCTGTTTTGTTTGTTTAGTCTTCAACAAGTGAAATGCAGCTCAGTTGGGTTC
This sequence comes from Xenopus petersii, assembly GCA_038501925.1. NCBI lineage: Eukaryota > Metazoa > Chordata > Amphibia > Anura > Pipidae > Xenopus > Xenopus petersii. Next base: position 30,531,537 of record CM076688.1, read on the forward strand.
AGATCAGTTGACTGACTTGGCCATTCAAAAATATCCCAATTTGTTGCTTTAATAAACTCCTGTGTAAACACTAGTGCCACTGGCAGCCATGCACGCCCATGCCATCACACTGCCTCCGCCATGTTTTACAGATAATGCGGTATGCTTTGGATCATGAGCTGTTCCACACCTTCTCCATATTTTTTTCTTGCCATCATTCTGGTAGAGGTTGATCTTGGTTTCATCTGTCCAAAGAATGTTTTTCCAGAACTGTGCTGGCTTTTTTAGATGTTTTTTTTAGCAAAGTCCAATCTAGCCTTTCTATTCTTGATGCTTATGAGTGACTTGCACCTTGCAGTGCACCCTCTGGATTTACTTTCATGCAGTCTTCTCTTTATGGTAGACTTAGATATCAATACTTTGCCTATATATCCTCAGAGCTATGGCTGAATGTCTGCACCAATATTTTCCTACATCTGTTACCTTGTTGAACCCACAATGGAGATTTGACCTGACAAAAGTCCTACAACCATGGATCTAGACCTTAAGGGTGATAGTAAACCAGGAGATTTTTTGCTCAAGATCCATCTGCTCTTTCGCAGATTAGGAGAAAAACTTTCCAATTGTCTAACATTCTAACATTCAGAGGAGGCATTTTCCAAATATTTTCTCTGAAGGGAGACATTCTCCAAAGTCCAACAACCACTGTCCAACATTCTATAAATACCTCCCCTTAGCTAACCTTCGGATTCGACGTGTAAAACATATTATGTGCAATGACTCAGCTTACTTCTGGGAAAAAGTCTCCTTTTTGAATGTTACAAAGTAAATTGATTGCTAGCAAACCATCTCTTGGTCTGCCATCATCCTTAAAGTGATACTGACACTAAAAAACAAATGCACATTAAAAGTTACCTATAGGTCATGGTGATCATTTTTTTGCTGATAGTTTTGCTTTTGTAAGTAATTATTACTTGAAGTTCCTGTTTTGCCAGCCTGACTGTCCCTTCTCAACCTGTCAGTTATAGTTTCTAATGCTAAGGGACTACTGCTGCACAAATATGGCAGCCTCTGTATAGAAGAATATAGGGCATCAGATAAGTAATGTAAAAGTATTTGGCAAATCATTTTATTGCAAAATTATAAATAGCATGCAGAGACAATGTTATGATAGATGTAAAAAGAGATTTGTTACTGGTGTCAGTATCTTTTTAAAGGGCATGTAAAGTCTAAAATAGAATAAGGCTAGAAATGCTGTATTTTGTATACTAAATATAAACATGAACTTACTGCACCAGCCTAATCAAACAAATAATTTATGCTTTCAAAGTTGGCTACAGGGGGTCACCATCTTGTAACATGCTCAGTGTGGTCTGGGCTGCTAAGGGATCGTCATAAACAATGCTGCTTGAGTTCTACATGGCTGGGAAGTAAGGTGGGGGCTCCCCCTGCTGTTCATAAGTATGATTGTTTCCCTGCTCAGCAGTTAGGGACCATCTGACAATTCCTATCCACAGCAGTAAATGAAGGGAGAATTTCACTGCATACAGTCAGGTTAATTATAAAAACGGTACACATTTTTTAATTAAAGTATTTTGGAGATAGGTTTCTTTTTCATTAAAGAAAGTAAAAATGGGATTTTATTTTTTTGCCTTTACATGCCCTTTAAGGTCTAGATCAGTGATTGCTGGACTTTTTCAGCACAAGCCCCCATAGTAGGTTTAACTTTTGGTCATAAAAGGGTAACAGATTTAGGAAGATATTGGTGTAGCAGGCATTCAGCCATAGTTTTTAATATATAGGGCAAAGAAGTTTTCATCTCAAATCTCACTCTAACTGGCTTGCATGGTTTTCATACAGCAGCAGTTTAATCTCCAAATAAGTGTACTTGCTCACACTGATAAGTAGCTGTCTTGGTGCTGGCTGAGATTTCTTTGCTGGCATAAAAACAAAGACCATCCGGCCTCGGAGGTCTGTCAAGGGAAATATTATGAGAAATGCTCATTTGAATATTTTATAGCAGCTTGTAAGTGCACTGCTTGCTTCCCTTGTGAGCACCTCGCTTTGATTCATGACAGACACTTGCAAGTTTCGATAGTTTCCGCTGCATCAATCACTTCTGTAATTAATGCTCACTCATGGGGGTCAGAGATCCATTAATTGGAGAAAGCTGCTCTGCTGTTGATGTACGACTCAAATAACAGAGAAAATGTTTACAATAAACAGCACTCAGCAGAGATCACAGATTAACAGTACAGAAAGCTGTTGGTTCAGGAAAAACAAATCTCTAAGCTATTACTCGGCACTATATAGATAATATATAGTCTATCATTGCCCCAGTGGAGCTTACGTTCTAACATGCCTAGCACTAAAACCAAAATATTAGGGTCAGTTTCATCAGGAGCCAATTAACCTACAAATATGTTCTGGATGGTGGGAAGAAACTCAGAGAAACGCTACACAGAGAAAGGTCTAATAGTGCGACTCTAACCACTGAGCCACCAAGCTTTTGTGGGCTGCTTTTTGATATCCGCCTTCCTCTAATAGAAGTTATTTTAGAACTATTCATTTAAGTTGTGGTTTCTTTTTAAGATATTCGTATTTATCTGTACAAGACTTTATGCTCAATATGACTTGGAACCAATACCGATTCTAATTGCAGTGACCTTGTTCCAAAGGACCAAGACATCAGAGTTTGGACTAACAGACATTGTTACACGAATACTAAAATTCTCTCATTTGATCCACTGTGAAAGAAAACATCATGAACTGCTGTGCCCCATTCCAGAGTTTGTAGCCATGCTGTAGTCACCATGAGCAAGCGGTATCTAAAACACAACCAGAATAATGTAATAAAAGGTCTAAAGTTTTCCCTCATCTTTAACCCAAATCAACCAATATATATATATATATATATATATATATATATCTCAAAAAAGGTCGGCACTCATAGGTCTTGATGGCTCGAGTTTAAGAGCTGAAACATTGAATAAACATGCTCTTTTTTTCATCACAAGACCTATGAGTGCGGACCTTTTTCGTTTTATTGATATGCTTTCATGTTCCTGCACCTAGGCAATTACTCGGTTTCTGAGTGCACCTATAGTTGTTTGTCTATATATATATATATATATATATATATATATATATATATATATATATATATATCAAGGATATTTATGTATAAATAAACAACAAAAGCATGGCAGCTATTAAGTTGAAACAAACACTTTTTACTATAGATCAGTAAGTCTGTACGTTTTTTGGTCAGCACCCGGCCATCAACATATATATATATAGATATATATACTAAAGCTTGCACAGAAGAAACTGCTCTCTAGTTCCACTTTAAAGGAGAAGGAAAGCTACCAAAGCAGTTAATTGCCAACAGATTAGGCACACTAGTGCGAGCTAGAAGGCTATATTTATTCTGCAGAATGCTTTACCATACCTGATTAAACAGCTCTAGAAGCTCTCTATTTGTTTAGGATAGCAGCAGTCATATTAGCTTGGTGTGACATCACTTCCTGCCTGAGTCTCTCCCTGCTCACACATAGTTCTAGGCTCAGATTACAGCAGGGGGGGGAGGAGGGAGGGGGAAATGGAGGAGGAGAGGGAGAGAGGAGCAAACTGAGCATGCTCAAGCCATAGCCCTTGAAGTTTATGCTGATACAAAAGTCCATGTGTACACAATAGAAGGAAAGACATGTGGTGTTTCTTTCCACAGAGGACAAAGCAGCATTACTTTGAGGGTTTACTGGTGTATTTATATAGGCCTTTCTGAAAAAGCTTACTAAGTTTTAGCCTTTCCTTCTCCTTTAACCACCGCTATTATATTATGATCAGCTATCACCCATTCCAGCGGATATAGCATTTATTAATGATCAGAATGTTAAAAGCATTGCCATCAGTCGTGCACAAAGTGACTATTTCAGGGCAGATGAATTAGGGGAATGCCCTTCTGTACACTTAATTATACAGGATTTAGCAATAGCATCTTTTAAGAATGACGTGGATGGCATAGGGCATTGAGCAAGAATACGGTGATACTGTTATTTGTATAATGTTATGTTGCCAAAATGATTCCAATTGTATAAACAGATGCAGATTTATGTTACGTAAAGGTCATGATTCCCATAAGCTTCATTTTCTTGTTTGGAAGAGTATTACAAACACGGCAAGAGACTAGCTGGAGTATTTATAAATACCGGGGTAAAGAGGGTCTTATTCACAGACAATTATATTAGTGAATCTGTTGTTCTTTGCACCAGTAGTTATTATGTTGTTGCTGTTGCCCAGGGCTGGTGGACCTGGAGAGCTTTTTTTTGTTAATTATAGCTTTTGAGATATGAGTAGGTTCTTAATGTGCTTCCTCAGCCTCGCATTATTTATAACAGCAAACAACTCAACTGCTGGAATCCGCCATTATAGGTTAGAGCTGTTAAACTCTGTCACCGACTCACAGCATGAGCAGCCTTAAGGGTTTGGTTGAGCAGCTGAAAAATCATTAGCGCCTCTTACACACAGGCATTTAAATAGTTATTCCTAGGCAGTGGTTTTGGGCTGCACTGAACTGCCAAACACAGGTGAAACACTGCACAGGGCCCTTTGTTTATTAAAAAGCAAATACAGTTCCGTGGATATTTTATTATATTAATAGAAACATTGATATTAAGCATCATTCAGGTTTGAAAGCACTTATGCTTCCTATAGCTTTACTTCATCAATATACTGACCCTTTAAGAAAGGATAACGAGCTAAGCACAATGTACATCATTTTAATTTGTTAGGGTGGAGAAGGAAAACATTTCCACAAATCCACATATAAACATACGATCCTTAGATTGACTAGGCAAATACATTGCTGCCATTAAGCACTTTTATGCTCCAGTATTGCGTTCCTTAGTTACAGCAGCAGAACTATAATTGGAAATAATCATACCGATGGCCGCTTCTGATTGTTCACAGTACAAAAAAACCTTAGCAAAAACCCTTAATGGAATGAGTCATGGCTCCTAGACAGTGCAATGATGTCATTTACTGAAAAGCACATGGCTACCATCCAAGGGAACCCGTGTGGTGCGCTGCACTTCAGCTCAGCATTATTGTGTTACTTACACAACATTCCAACGGCTATGGCAATGCAAACGGCACAGACAGGATTTAATGCAGCTTTTATTAAAAAAAAGAAAACTTGTTGGGTGAGTTAAAAACATAAATAAACTTACAGAAAGTAGGGTGTTTGTAGAGACTGATGTTACGATTTTGACTTCTGGACTATAACATCAGAGCCACACACCAGCGTTACACTAATTCAGACATGAGGGAAATCATTCTGTAATGCTTTTCTCCCGTGGGACTCAAATTCCTTTAGGCAAGCAACACAGCATCTTTGGGCACAATATGCACCCCAACACATCAAGGGGACACTAAGGGGCCGATTCACTAAGGGTCGAATATTGAGGGGTAATTAACCCTCGATATTCGACTGGGAATTGAAATCCTTCGACTTCGAATATCGAAGTCGAAGGATTTAGCGCAGATAGTACGATCGAACGATCGAAGGATTATTTCTTCGATCGAACGATAAAATCCTTCGAATCGAACGATTCGAAGGATTTAAATCCAACGATCGAAGGAATATCCTTCGATCAAAAAAAGTTAGGCATGCCTATGGGGACCTTCCCCATAGGCTAACATTGACTTCGGTAGCTTTTAGATGCCGAACTAGGGGGTCAAAGTTTTTTTTAAAGAGACAGTACTTCGACTATCGAATGGTAGAATAGTCGAACGATTTTTACTTCGAATCCTTCGATTCGAAGTCGTAGTCGAAGGTAGAAGTAGCCCATTCGATGGTCAAAGCAGCCCAAAAAAACCTTCGAAATTCGACGTTTTTTTACTTCGAATACTTCACTCGAAGTTAGTGAATCGGCCCCTAAGTGCTCCATCCATAGTTCTGGTGCTGCAAGTCAATGCAGTCAGTGGTGTCTGGAGATTAAATTCCATGCCTGCAACATGCTGATAGATTCATGAAAAGTCTACTACACTGAGATTCTTAACCCACGGGTCAGAAAAATAGGTTCCCTAGCTAAGGTGGGTCTCCAATAGGCCCAGACTGGGAAAATAGGCCCTGGTATTTCAAGTAGAGGCCCAAACAGCCCCCCACAGGCCCAAACAATTTTCACTGCCCATGGCATCTTACAGCAGTCCCTCTGGCACTATGAAGCCTGGTCTCCATGATCCCCTGAATAATGTGAAATGTCTTTCTACAATACAAAATAGTTCTTAACATGTAGCTGGGTGGCAAAACTACTTCTGCAATTTACTATGGATTGAGGCTAGGTTGCCACCTTTTCTGGAAAAGAATACCGGCCTTCCTATATATTTATCTTTTTTCCCTATTAATAACATTGGGATCAACCATCATTTTTACCGGCCAGGCCAGTAAAATACCGGCCAGGTGGCAACCCTAATGAAGGCTAAGAAGCACTATGCAACAGGTTTACCCTGAGCTGAAAGGAATTCAGTTCTGCCTTGTCAGCTCTGACCCTAATCAGGAAATCATAAGACCTTACCCTCTGCAATCTCAGATACTCCTTTTCTCTAACATATTGTTATTTCAATTTCTGAATGGTTGCCATCATGGGTATCAAACATAGACACGTGTATCATGTAGTTCCCTTAAAGCTCAGTGCAGCTCACAAGTCTGGATTCCAGATAAACATGTCTACGCAATATGTTGGCGCTATATAAATACATGTTAATAATAATAATAGTTACAAGGGAAATAAAAGGTGTTACACCAGCCAGTGAACAAAGACAAGCTGCATGAAAGTATGTTTTTGTTTTTAGCCTAATACTGGCCATTTATTATTTGTAACTCCAGGCTCAGTGAAAGTGCCTAATAATAGAAGTGATGTGAATGCTATTATAGCAGTAATATAAATAATAATTATAGCAGTGATGTCTCACTCGCATTAAGTCTTCCTGTGCATCTATGATTTATATGCCCTAGCAGATGGAACAATCTCTTGCAGATAAAATCAGATACAGGGGCTCGCGGGGGACTTGCTGACTTGTAGTCAGGATGTGATTTGTGCCTTTGGTTATGTTTCAATAAAAAGTAAACACACTACATTATAAATAAACTGAATAGCTCTTTGCATTGAATGATTTGTGCTCTCTTAATGCATGCCACTATTTTAAAGAAATGAAAACACCCACTTACACCACGGGAGTGGATACTGACACCCAAGCACATTATCCAGTGAGTGGCAGTGGGTTGTGGTATTATATAAGCACATATAAGTCCTACTAAGCGTCTGGGGTGCCCCATAGCAAGGTGGGTAGTAACTTCTCAGCAGTTCCTGTTGGGGATCTGAGCAGAACGAAGCTTGTGAGTATCAAAGTACTTATATCCTCAGTCATTTAAATTGCAGATCACACTTTGAATTTATTCATGATTTCCATCAGTTACATGAAAATAACATTTTAGGTCTTGATGTCTGAGTCGGAGCTGTCTCATTTCCATTCTCTTTTAACGTTTAGCTACCCTGCCTTGTCTCGCTTGTCTCTGCACATATCCTTCCACTTGACTTGATATTCCTCCGCTCCCTCCCACTCCCATGTTAGTTATTTGGATTTCTATGCCGTTATATACCTGATGTGCCATTGGAAAAACACTCTATAGCAGCCAGAAGAATATTACGTATTCCACCCACCAATTATTTCTGCACATGTAAATATGTTTATTGGGCTACATTTAAATTAGAGCACTGATATAATACTATAAGAAGAAATAGCCACATCCCATTTACAGGGTCAACTTGCTTTTCCTGTTTAACTTAATACACTAAAACATGAAGTCACGTATCTGCCTTGAGGAGCAAAACAAAACTTCCTGCAGATAGAATCATTTATGGCATTGCTTTTTGGCAATGTGAATCCTGCCTGCTCCTCTTTTTATATGTGTATATTCTTTGATTAACACTTTAACTTCCTTGTGGACTATATAAATTCAGTGGCCCACTGAGTAATGGATCACCCAGTGGCAATGTGAAGAAGTGCCGCCCTTGTATTTCCAGGTTGGCTGAAGACCTGATACCTAAAGCTGGCCATAGACGGAAAGATCTGATCGTACGAATCGAGGATTCGTACGATTTTCGAAACGTGTGTGGAGATTCCCGACATTTTTCGTCCGGCGGAGATCGGTCGTTTGGTCGATCGGACAGGTTAGAAAATTTCTGTCGGCTGCCGATAATATCTCTGCGTGTATTGCCGATCGTACGATTTTCAGTAGGAGACTGTCACTAGCTTTGGTTGGACATAGATATTGTACGATTGCGGTCAGGGGGAGAACATTGCTGATCTGTTCTTCACTTCACTGATGCTGAGTGATACAGGATAGCGTTGAAATAAATGGACAATAGTTTTGGGGGGTTTTTATCCCCGGTTTAACTGTGTAAACCCGGGATAAGGATTGTCAATTGGCTTGGTGATTAGTTTGATCACTCAATTGATTAGGGAGCAACACAACCTCATATTATATTAATAATCAGAAATGATATGGACTCTTGAAGAACCACTTTATTTCTGGCCAGCACAACTAGCTAAGGGGCAGATTTACTAAGCTCGAATGAATTTTCGAAGTTAAAAAAGTTCGAATTTCGAAATAATTTTTTGGGTTCTTCGACCATTGAATAGGGTACTATAACCTTCGACTTCGACATTTGATAATCAAAGTTCTGTCTCTTTAAAAAAAACCTCAACTTCATACTTCACCAAATTAACAGTGGGTCTGTATGTTAATAGGGTAATGTAATAAAAAAAAGTCCTATGTTTGTCCATAACTAGAAATCCATAGCAACCAATCAGACGTTTGTTTTCAAAAAGTCAGTGCTACCTGCTGATTGGTTGCTGTGGTTTTCTAGGCAAGTAGCAAACTTAAGACCATTTATTACATAACGCCAACAGTTTCTTATCTCTTACTGGCAGTACATATAAAAACAAATCAGTCATCTGTTATAATTGTCGTAATATTTTTTAAAAATATACTATGCTATGAATAGTTTAAGCGGTACACCTTTTCAATAGAAACACGATTTATTTGCCCCTTTAAGTAAAAGATAATATGCCTTTTGGCATCAGCGCCCATTTAATTGCCAGCTACAGCATAATTTAATCCCACTGATGAAGCTTTATACAAATACGGTATTTAGCAGGCGCAGAGCAGCAAGAGGAGGTTGTCGGCTGTCACACAAACAAGCCATGCAAAGAGAAATAACAGCTCCTAGTGATTTGTCAGAACAATGCTATTATTTTCCCAGAATTGTACCAGAGATGACTTTCTGTCTCCTTGTACAGCAGCTCTTTTGTATGTAGTGAACTGTATGTCACTGTTAGCAAGACAATGTCCCTCTTGCCATTGTATCTGATGCCAGGCACAGCAGAACCTCTCTACAAATGGATATGTTTCAACACAAATGCAAAAAAAACACTACATTTACTTTTTTTTAAGCAAAACTACTGATCAGTATGTAAATTAACCTTTATATGTATTTTGAAAATTCCAGAACTAGATATTTAAAGCAAGGTACACACACACTCTCTTTCATCAAGTGATTTACTAATCTATTAATACTTGGTCAACTGAGTGGACACCACATCATCCCACTGGTACATTCTAGCACCAAATTCACATATTTAAATTCTGGACCTGCAGTCAGTGTTCACTTCTACTCTGCTAAGTTCCTGTGTGTTTGTTATTCTGGTGACTGCTGCCTGCCCTGATATTTGCCTATAATTTGGGTTACATCTCTGCCTGACCCTATCTGTATTACACTATTGGATTTTGCCTGTTCCACTATCCCCAGTGCTCCATTTACTCCTTATTCACTAGTCCCTACAGACCTTCCCTTGGAGCAACACAACCATGAATAACTTTTAGCAAATGAACACACATACCTGTACATATTATGGTGTTTAATTAAGACTGCCTTTTTTAGCCCATAAGAGTGGTTAAACTATTGATTTTCATCACTCCCATCAGCCCTCATAGAAATACCAACTTTTTCTCATTTGGAGACCTTGTGACTTCCCCACCACGCTTCCTGTTCTTAAACCTAAGTGACAGCAATTCAGCAGAACCTATAATAAATTGTCACCATTTTACTAACCCTCTTTGGTTCATTAGGCTAATGTAACCCCGGGACTTTCCATATATTCAGTAAAGGACATGGGTATGACATCAATCCATGTTGTGACTAACAGCCTCATGTGAAGCAAGGCATAGGAGCTTGTCATCTCAGAACTAACCAACTACAATAAGGAACATTACATTATACATCTTAGGGGGCACCTGCTGGCAGGGCAGCCATCAGGGGGGGACAGGGGGAGAGCTGTAGGGGGCCCCAAGGGTAAAAGGGGGCCTGGCCATGCCACACTTACTTGATTAGCCAGGCCCTCCATCTTTCTGAGAGCTGCTGACTTCGGGAAGGCATGGACGTTTAAGGGGCCCTGCCCACCAAATTTCTTATAATGTGTGGGGGGGGGCCAACCAGCCATACCAGACCCATACCTGCAACCCTAACCTGCAACCTGAAATTTGATCCGCATGTTCCTGCTCCCCAACCCACAATATGCCAACTAACGTTCCGACACTGGGGACACGCAAAACTGGAAGTGATGTCGATTTTTGACCATCATTGACGTTACTCCAGTACCAAACCTTCCCAAAAGCAACTGGAAGAACCAAGAGGGTGGGTCGGAGGGATCAAGCCCACATTGGGCTTAACACCAAACAGGTTACTCGCGGACTGCCTGTATGACCAAGGAACTTGGACTTTTTGCCTAAAAACCGACCACTTTGCGGGTATTCCCGCAGGTACTCAACCCAGGGGGTGACCTCAGGCTCGGGAGGGTTAGCCCATACTAACACATATGTTGTTAAACTACAATTCTGAGCACTCACTGACTGCTTTTGGATGTGGGCAGCATGCTGAGAGCTGAAATGTAATTTGCTGCTATAGACAATAGCTTATTTGATGGGATTTTTCCCTTTAACACAAGTTAAGCTTCTATTACATTTCTATTGCTATCGGCTAAAAAATCCCACGACTGCTTAAAGGAAAGTTTGATTGTGTTTAAACCAGGAAACTGGGGCTCTTATGGAGCTGCTCATTCAGAAAGCCCTGAGTTTCCCTTTCCTCTTACAGATAAATGCTCAATTTACAACCCAACACTGGATGAACCAGCACTACTACAAAAATAGAGTGGAAACTATTTTACACCTTCATTGTCAAATTACAGTGCGATATTTACAATCCCTCTTAATGGAAATGCTGCAAGTACATGATGGGTACTATAAAAAATTAGCTCCAGGTATAGCTCCCCCTAAACTCCCAAGGGTGTTTTGATTGGTCATTGAACTGATGCAGCCTGTGTGTCTATTATTATATTACCCTAATGCTGCCCACACAGAATGATCTCCAGTCAAAGGCTCATCTCTATTGTCTGGGTAAGGCCAATATGCTACAAGACAATGCCAACATGGTAGAGGAACAGAATGGTATTCTCATAGAATATCTGTACATCAAGACTTATTCAGCAGCCATTAGCCATCCACTCTGCAGCATTGCATACTAAACAATTACAGTGGGTGGAAATGCGTGCGAATACCCTTCACATTCAACAGCATAACAAAGAAATGGCTTATTCTTGTGGCTCAAGCAGGGTTTGAATTCTATATGTGCAGTACAACGCCTATACATATATATATATATGCATTCCCATAGAAATGACTGTGGAGATGATCACATGTACACCCTTTATAATTACTCATCCTTATTTAGCATTGTTTGGTACTGCATGGGACCTGTTATCCAGAAAACTTGGGACCTGGGGTTTTCTGGATAACGTATATTTCCGTAATTTGAATCTTCATATAAACATCAAATAAACCAATAGGCTGATTTTGCTTCCAATAAGGATTAATTATAGTACAAGTACAAGGTTATTACTGAGAGAAAGGAAATCAATATTTGGATGAATGGAGTCTATGGGAAATGCCCTTTCCGTAATTTAAAGCTTTCTGGATAATGGGTTTCTGGATAACGGATCCCATACCTGTATTGTATAATGACAGAAAACTCCTTATTAACCACAGAAAATTATTGTGTGGAAACTGCATCCTTATAGACGTATATTTGACCAGAAAAGTTCCCTCTGATTCTTTTCGGCTGGAGTTGACAGATTCTTCCAGTCTCACCTGTCCAGATATTGATCGGACTCCAGGGTTTCCTAAGGAACTATTGTGGCACCACAGGGATATTCCTCTCCAAAGCTTACTAGGTTAATGGCTAGGATAGGACTGCTTGAATTTAGTGCCTGGAGGGGCATTTTTAGTTTCTCTACTGTGGCAAGATATTTATTTGACATTTTTTTCACAATTACATTTTGATAAATCTCAACTTGTCCATGTTCATGATTTTGGCCTTAACTTTTTTTTTTTTTTAAATGATTGTGCTTTATTGTCATGGTTTTGGTTTGAATCTCTGCAAAAAAATTCAAAGTTGAAATTGAATCATCGAGCCCCAAAGTATTCAGCTAAACTGAACCAGACTTTAAAGGTATGGACACATTTAGTGGAATTTTTAGCTTTTTCTCAAATCTGAAATGCAAATTTGGGTTCGGATCTGCTTCAGTATTTGGCAGATTTGGTACATCCCTCATTGGGAAACGTAAGCTTCTCTATGATCTACAGGTTCCAGTTGGTTTGAGTGATTAAGCAAAAACCATTGCTGAGTTTTGGGGCCAACAGAGCACTCCAAATCCAGTCTGCATTCTTTTATTTTTTTCTTCAGTGCTGCAACATGAAGTACAAACAAATATTGGTCCTGTACTGAGCAGTGCTCAGTTGCGTGAAGGTTACATAAAGATCGTTTGCGTGTTACTCTGACAGTGTAATATGACTGCTGTATAATGGAACATCTATTCTGGGTAAAAATTGGATTTTATTTTTATTTCTCTACTGATGTGTTCTCCCCACCACTGCCAGGTCAGCACTACTCTTCCCTTTCTTAACCTTCAGCGTGCGCTTGTCTAATACTGTGTGCTTGACTGACTCTCTATGCCAAGGTGAACAAACTCGCCAGCACGCTTTGCTTCAGACGGCTGATTATTTTGTCAAAATAATTTTAGGACTTGAGTGCAGACTTTTCCATTTCCCACATAAATGTGACTTTCAACTTATCTCCAAGTCCTTTAATACTTTTAGTTAATATCAGTATTTCAAAAGGGAAGTCGCTTTTTGTATTAGAAATAAAATCTTATTTTGAAGGAAAATGGACACCCGCAGAATCTAATGGGAATATTCTTGCACCAAGGCACCCCTGTGCTACTAAATATATAGCCCTCCAAACTCCTCCTTGAATTTTTTAGGGTGATGGCAGACTCGGAGATTTGTCACCCCACAGTTAACTCTGTACTACTGCAGTCAACAAAGCTCCCTAAAATCCTTTCCAACTGGCAATACAGTAAATTGCACAAGTGAAAACATACGCGATTAACTGGATGTGTAACATAATAGCAGAACACTACTTCCAGCTCTCTTGGTTTCCACTGATTGGTTACCAGGCAGTAACCAATCAGTGACTTGAGGGGGGGCACATGGGTCATAACTGTTGCTTTTGAATCTGAGCTGCAGAATTGAAAGGATCAATTGCAAACTCACTGAACAGTTATGTCCCATGTGGCCCCCCTTAAAGTTGCTGAATAACTCAGAGTTAAAGCAGGAAGTAGTGTTCTGGCTATTATGTTACACATCCAGTCACTTCAGCCTTTATGCATTACATTTTTGCCTAACTAACTATATTAAATACATTTTTTATTTTGCACAGCCTATCTATTTACCCAGTTTTTATTTTTACACTGAACTGTTCCTTCAAAAGGGTGGTTCACTTTTAAGGTTTTTTTTTTAGAAAGCAACTTTACAATTGGTCTTCATTACTTATTTTTTTTAGTTTTTTTTAATTATTTTTCTTCTGACCCTTTCCAGCTTTCAATAAAAACTGAAAACCAGATGCAAATTGTCTCAGAAAATCACTCTCTATATCATATTAAAGTTTAACTCAAAGGTGAACAATCCATTTAAAATGATCCAACATTGTCAGTGCACCCTGACTAAACTGAACTCACCCACAACCTTACAGTGAATGCCTGGGCCAGAGGCAAATGAACACAACAGTGCAGATATTGCTGAAAAGTGACTGTAATATTCTCTCTCTTCAATCACACAGGATAAGCAAAAGCCAGTTCCACTTTCCTTCATTTGAGACTGTGCGGCTGCAGCTGCGTCTCAGACTTCTTTTTTCTTCTAATAAAGTTGGTCAATTCACAGTACTGCAATTCTGTGAAATACCAGTACGGAAACTGAACTACCCCACTGGAATAATAGCGTTCATCAAAGGGGAACTCCACTGAAAAAAACTGATTTTTGCATAAATCAAAAAAATGTAATTCCAATATATAGTAACTACAAATGTTCAGTGGTTAGAAGTTATTTGAAAGCATTATTAGTTTATCCCCTCTCTGACTCTTAAAACAAGGCAGTAGAAGTCTTATAGGAGACATATAGAATAAATGATAAAAACCCTAATTTTGTAGGCAATTATAATTAATATGTGGTGTTGCTTTTACATGGTGCTAAAAATTAATATTATCTTTAAAAATAGCCCCTTTATTACAGCAGCCTATAGATGTTCTCTGTTCCCTGTCTGTGTTATAAATGAGGGGTGGGTTCTAATGGTCCCTGCCAGAAGCACAGTAAGAGGGGGACAGCCAATCACAGCCAGGGTCGTAGTGGGGGGCCCTTCAAGGGCAGGGAGCAAGTCTGGGCCGGGGCCCACCGGGGTTTTTCCCGGCACTCTGTCAGCCCAGTCTGACCCTGATCACAGTCCTGCAATCACACAAGCACCTACAGTTCCCTATCAGGTCCTGCTAGCTGCTGATTGGTTCCTGTCCTACAGTGTAGTGAACAGAGTGCACAGCCTGGGAATTCAGGGAGCAGGAAGTGGAAGAGAAGGGAGGGATTATTAGGGCTTTTGCAGAAATATTCAATAAATCAGCCTGAAACACTACTTTTTTAAAAGAGAAGGAAAGTCTGTTTGCACTTGGGGGTGCCAAATGTTAGGCACCCCCAAGTGATTGTATTGGCTTACCTGAAACCCCGGGCCGGTGCTCCTTTCAGCAGAAAACTGCACCGGCCCGGGGTTATACCAGTGTATATCAAAAACTACAAATAATAAAAAAGAAAACCACTTGAAAATTGTCTCAGAAAATTACTCTCTACATCATACTAAAAGTTAATTTAAAAGTGAATAACCCCTTTAATTACAATTGCTTCTGTAATGTCTCGGACTCAGAACAGGTTTGTTGGCTTCTTTAATAAAGAAGTGTCCAATATGCCCCCCACACAATGTGTAGTCTCACAAGCTGAACCCCTTGTGTATCACATGCTGCTATTTTGGCTTCATGGCATATACTCGCTTTACTTGATGAAATGTTGACTGACAGCGTCATATAATCATAATTACAAATGAGCCTAATTACTGTGGACATGTTTGCAAATTGTTCCTCAAAATGTTCCCACCCAAGCTTACAAAACACTTACAAATACAGGGCAATTTCCTGATAATAATACGTTTAATCTGGTGAGCAGGTTTGGCTGCTGAAATATTTACTTCTCTTATTCCCAGAATCACCACAGTGCAGGGCTGTTGCTCAAATAAAAGATTAATGATGGGAAAGGAATTACCAACCAATTACAGCCTACAATGCAGATTGCTCTGACTAAATACAAGGTTAGATCTGCCTAAGCTGTCTGTACACTATAAGGGTAGAGGCACACAATGCTATTTGGGGGAGATTAGTTGCCCAGTGACAAATCGTCTCTTCTTCGGGTGACTAATCTCCCCGCAATGCCTTACTTCTAAATTGCCAGCGGATGTTGATTGGATCGCTTAGTTTTACAAAGTTGTCTGAAGTTGCCTCGTGAGAAAACTTCGGACGACTTCGGAAAATGAAGTGCTCCGAGTGCCATACCGCCGGCGATTTAGAGTAAAGCCGGCATTGGAGGCAGTTCGGGGAGATTAGTCACCCAAAGACTTCCGAATTTTATCGTCTGTCTCTGCCCTAAGATGTAGTTGCCGAACAAGTGGATCTTTCCACTGATATGCTCAGATGGTCTATATTGGGATTCATGCTAAGGTGGTCTGCATTGGGATTAATCCGACTGTTGGTCCTAGGGCCAAATGATTGGATTACAATGGTGGGAATAGAAGCCGTCGGAGCAAGGATCACAAAAGTGGGAAAATCATATCTGCCCGATCAAAATCTGCCTGATTTCCACCCAGATATTGCTCGGACGGCCCCATCAGAGGTCCCCATACACAGGCAGAGAAACAGCCAAATCAGTCTAAAGGGCCCAAAACAGCAGTTTAAAGCTCCCTTGTATGGCCACATGAAATGTCTGTGTATGCAAGACAGATGAAACCATATTTGGAAACAAGATTTTGCCTGCTTAAAGGAGACATACAGGAAAAGTGAAAAAAAAAACAATATTGTAGGGAATAATGACCAATATATGGTGCTGGTTTTACTTTGGGCTACAAATTAATATTTTCTTTACAAAAGGCCTCTTTATTGGAGCTCCCTATAAATCTGATATGGTCCCTGTCTGTTTCAAATGAGGGGTGGGCGTGTCCTAGCGGTCCTTACCAAAAGCAGGGAACAATCACAGCCCTGCAGTCACATAAGCAAAGATAGACTGTTGTTCCCTATCAGGTCAGCCTAGGTGCTGATTGGTTCCTGTCCTACAGTGCAGTGTGCTGGGTGCTGACGGCTCCCCTGCACAGCTAGAGAATTTAACAGCAAGAAGTAGAACACATGCAGAATTTTTCAATAAATCAGCACAAAACACCACTTTTTTCAGCACATTCCTATATTTATTGAGTATAATGCACGGACACAATCTTGTTTTCAACACAATATAATAAGGTTAATATTAAGACATGATGGTCGGCAAAATAATGACTGAAAATTGCCCCTCCGCTGCACTCTACAAAATAGGTCATATAGAAATTATAAAACTGAGCACCTAACGTTAACGCTTTTTGCTTCTGCTGTTAAAGTGTAGCCAAAGGAGTCTCACCTTGCCTCTTGGCAACTAGGCCCCTGGGCTTTTTTTTTTTTTGCAATATAACTTTTTCCAATAAGAGGTTTTATTGCAGAAACTGAATTGTGCTTCCGTTGGCTGATGAGTTGCTAGAATTGCTGATAAGCTCCAAACAAAAATTGCTGGCACAAAGCGAAAAAAACTGGTTGCCTTGCACACAATTTCATTTAATGACTTACATTACATTCCTCCCGTAAGTATCTAAACCTATCTGAACAAAAACGTAATGTACGGGCTGGATCACTGTAGCAGAAAATGAGTATATAAAGTACAGAAAGTACTGTACTGATTCACAGAGTGTAGCACAGTTCATCCTGCAATGAGCTCTGTTCTCAGTTACAGGTATGGGATCTTTTAACTGGAAAGACATTATCTAGCTTTGAATTACAGGAAGGTCATCTCCCATAGACTCCATCATAATCAAATAACACATTTTTAACATCCGTTCCTTTTTCTCTGTAATAATAAAACAGTACCTTGTACTTGATCCCAACTAAGATGCAATTCATCTGTATTGGAGACAACACAATCCTATTGGGTTTTATTAATGTTTAAATTATTCTTAAAGGGTAATATAAAAAAAATATATATTTTATTTATATTTGAATATAAAAAAATCTGTTTGCTCTTTTGAGAAATGGATTTCAGTGCAGAATTCTGCTGGAGTAGCACTATTAACTGATGCGTTTTGAAATAAAACATGTTTTCCGATGACAGGATCCCTTTAAAGGAAAACTATACCCCCCAAACAATGTAGGTCTCTATAAAAAGATATTGCATAAAACAGCATCTATGTAAAACCCTGTTTCATGCAAATAAAAAATACCTCCCAACATTTTGAAAATAAAAAAGAGGGACAAAAAAGTAGCGCGGCAACATTTTTTTGATAACACCCATTTTTGTGGCCACACCCCCTAATTACCAGTTATTACAGTTTTGCTAATGAAGATGAATTGCCCTTTAAACTGTGAGTCACAGCTTCCCCAAGAGACCTGTTACCTTGTATTGTTACAATTCTTATTTGCTTATCTGAAATTGTTATAAAAGTTTCCAAGTGCAGCTGTTGTCTGTTCTGGGCTCTCTGCCAAAAGCCAATTAAGTTAGAAACATTGTTTCTTTTTCTGGCTGTTCAGCGCATAGGAAAAACGGGTCCCTTACCCTTACTCTTACCATGCTCTACATGAGTATTTTTCCAGTAAATGAGCTGTTTCACAAAGCCCCGTTAAGTCTGGGGCCCCAATGCAGTTGGCCCTATAATTGGTACATTATAAAGATAATTCTAATTGGGGCACCTTTAGCAATGAAACCTTTTCCCAGTTTCTCATTGATCCCATCACATGGGAAATCCCACTTCTCTTTCTGGGTCTGTTACGGTTACTTTATGGCAAAATCAAATAATTAAGATGTCTAGAAATTATTTAATTTTTTCTCTGTAATAATAAAACAGTACCTTGTACTTGATTCAAACTAAGATATAATTTATCCTTATTGGAATCAAAACCAGCCTATTGGCTTTATTTAATGTTTACATGATTTTCTAGTAGACCTATGGTATGAATATTCAAATTATTATCCGGAAAACCCCAGGTCTTGGGCATCCTGGATAACAAGTCCAATACATATACAGGTATGGGATCCATTATTGGGAAACTCATTATAGAGAAACCTCTGAATTATGGAATGGCCGTCTCCCATTTATTACATTTTATCCAAATAATCCAAATGATTACCTTTTTCTCTGTAATAATAAAACAGTAACTTGTACTCGATCCAAACTAAAATATAATTAATCCTCATTGGAAGCAAAACCAGCCTATTGGGTTTATTTAATGTTTTCATGATTTTCTAGTAGAGTAGACTTATGGTATGAAGATACAAATTAAGGAAAGTTCACTTATCTGAAAAACCTTATGTTACGAGGACCCATACATATACCGGTATGGGATCTGTTATCCAGAAAGCTCTGAATTACAGAACGCCCATCTCAAATAGACTCCATTTTATTCAAATAATCCAAATTTAAAAAAATGATTTCCTTTTTCTTGTACTTGATCCCAACTACGATATAATTAATTTTTATTGGAGGCAAAACCAGATTATTGGGTTTATTTAATATTTAAATGATTTTCTAGTAGACTTATAGGTTTATGTAATAATCAGTAGGTAGCATTTACTAGTCACCTGTTTAAATGCAAGAATTGTATTGGTTGTCATGGGTTACTGCTCCTGGGCAAACTTAGTGCCTTACATACGGGGGGGTTAAGGTATTAATATCCAAATTACTGAAAAGATCCGTTATCTGGAAAATCCCAGGGGGCAAATTCACTAAGATCCGAAGTTGCGCCGGCGACAGCTTCGCCACACTCCACCGCAGTTCGCCAGGCGTAGTTTCGCCAGCACTACGCAAATTCACTAAAATGCGAAGATGCGCTCAGGGAGGCGAACGGTAGTGTTAAGTTGCGCTAGCGGTAATTCGTCAAGCAAAGCGAAGTTACGCTAGCGATGCCTAATTTGCATACAGTGCCAAGTTAAAGTACAATGGACGTATACGTAGCAACAAATACATTACACTACACAAGCCTGGGAAAGCTTCATAAAATAGAGGTGTTATATTGCCCTACACATGTGGCCACTGTATAGTTTAAGTGCCATATGTTAGGAAATGTAGGGGGGAAGGAGGGTACCCCCAAAAAAATGTACGATCATTTTCAGCCTATCACCCTTAAAAAAAGAAAAGACGCCAGCATTTTTTGGACTTAGAAAAAATTTCAACTTTTTTTGAAGCAAGTCTTATCTACTCTGTTGCACTTCGCCTGGTCCCAGATGGCAAAGGCAAATCTGGTGCAAGCGTTAACGTTCATGAAGATCCAAAAGTTAGTGAATTAGTGTAGTTACGTCCCTTCGCCATAACGCAACTTCGCCTGGCGTAAGGGTGCGAAGTAGCGCTAGAGTAGGTCCACTTCGCTAGTGAATTTACGCCAGCACCTGTTAGTAACGAAATGACGTCACGCTGGTGAATTTGCGCTACCGTTAGCCACTTTGCGCTTTAGTGAATTTGCCCCCAGGTCTCAAGCATTCTTGATAACAGGTCCCATACCTGTACTACTAAATCCCCCTTAGTATAAGAAGTTACGTTTGCGTAGGGATATCCATCATTCGTGATTAGCTCTATAAACTATGAACTATTTGTCCCCAGTTCCTATACCTGACACTTATAGCATCATCTTACCAACAAATCCCAGATAAGTCACAGTAACGCAATGTGGCAAAGAAAACATTATAACAGTTTATGATGCAGAGAATGACGGAAGGTTTCTTTCCTACCTGCGGAATAGGGCTCCTGCTTCTCAATCAGAATGAATTCTTTCCTCTCGTATTTGGCCCTGATCCACTGCTCCCGAAGCAGTCTGAAAATGAACACACACGGCACATAACTCAGCAGGCTGGCCCCCCAGTAGGACTTGTGTACAAACAGCCACTTCCATTTTAAACTTGCGTTTGGGAAAATGACAAAAATAATTCTATTTATCGTGAGCCATCTCAATGTAAGTGCATCTTGCAATGAGGCTTAACAAAAAGGCTCAGAAATAAGAGATATGTTTATGGGGTAGCCTGAAATATCATGCTGGGATAGCCCTGGCTTACATCTGTATATCATCATCATTTCCATTGATTTACAACACACAGGGGTCTTACATTAATTTAACAAACAAAGGTTACAGAATAAAAAGCATCAGAGAAGGTAACAGGAAGTTTAATAGGAAGTAATTTAAACATATTAAGATCCTTATAACCTAAGATATGAAATGGAAATCTAAAGGAGAACTGAACTCGAACATTTATCATTACATTAAAGGGGTAGTTCACCTTTAAGTTAACTTTTAGTATGTTATAGAATGGCCAATTCTAAGCAACTTTTCAATTGGTCTTCATTATGTAATTTTTTTTTGGACCCTAGCAACCAGAATGTTGAAATTGCTGGTTGCTGTTGTAATTTGTATCCAGATTGCTGAAATTGCAAAATCAGCGAGAGCTGCTCAATAAAAAAAGAAATAACTTAAAAAGTACAAGTAATAAAAAACCATCGCAATTTGTCTCAGAATATCGTTCTCCGTCATACTTACAAGTTGATTTAAAGGTGAACCAGCCCTTTAACAAAAGAGAGTAGATGTGTATAAATCTCTGATTATGTTAAAGGGGTGGTTCATCGTTAAGTAAACTTTTAGTATGTCATAGAATGGCCATTTCTAAGCAACTTTTCAATGGGTCTTCATTATTTATTTTAAATAGTTTTTTAATTATGTGCCAGTTTCTTACTTTCCAGCTTTCAAATGGGGGGTCACTGACGCCATCTAAAAATACAGATGTATTGTTATTGCTACTATTTAAGCCTCTCATATTCATATTCGAGTCTCTTATTCAAATCAATGCATGGTTGCTAGAGTAATTTGGATCCTAGCAACCAGATTGCTGAAATTGCCAACTGGAGAGCTGCTGAATAAAAAGCTAAATAACTCATACCCGGCTGGGTATATGGTATCTGGTATCTCCATCAGTTCCCAGCTTCTGTGCCTCTTGTTGTGCATATAAGTAGGGCTATGTAGTAAAACTAGAATGTATCGACCTGTCACGAGTGGGTATCAGCAATGAGTAACATTTGCCTGTGGCAGTTGGATGCAGAGTGGGCATAGTCCATTGATTATTAAATATCCCACCTCTTAATACCCAGGATCCAATATTTTATTGACACAGGTTTTATGGTCTCACATAAAACTAACTATAGCTCTGAAAATTAACATAGCCATGGGTATTTTACCTGTTCCAGAAGACATCCAAATGCAACACAATCTGCTCTCTTTTTGTTCCTCAAGTCTAAACACAGGGCCTCCTGTCCTTTTAAAGGGATACTGTCATCGGAAACCGTGTTTTTTTTCAAAACGCATCAGTTAATAGTGCTACTCCAGCAGAATTCTGCACTGAATCCATTTCTCAAAAGAGCAAACAGATTTTTTTATATTCAATTTTGAAATCGGACATGGAGCTAGACATATTGTCAATTTCCCAGCTGCCCCTGGTCATGTGACTTGTGCCTGCACTTTAGGAGAGAAATGCTTTCTGGCAGGCTGCTGTTTTTCCTTCTCAATGTAACTGAATGTGTCTCAGTTTGGGTTTTTACTATTGAGTGTTGTTCTTAGATCTACTAGGCAGCTGTTATCTTGTGTTAGGGAGCTGTTATCTGGTTACCTTCCCATTGTTCTTTTGTTTGGCTGCTGGGGGGGAGGGAGGGGGTGATATCACTCCAACTTGCAGTACAGCAGTAAAGAGTGATTGAAGTTTATCAGAGCACAAGTCACATGACTTGGGGCTGCTGGGAAATTGACAATATGCCTATACCCATGTCAGATTTCAAAACAGAATATAAAAAAATCTGTTTGCTCTTTTGAGAATTGGATTTCAGTGCAGAATTCTGCTGGAGCAGCACTATTAACTGATTAATTTTGGGAATTTTTTTTTTCCCATGACAGTATCCCTTTAAGGTCAAAAAGATAACCCACTGTCTGTTTATAATGACACCTAAAAGTAGAGAAACTGGCAGACATAGCCTAGAGTTGTCTCTGTGCATAACCTTCAACATTGAACCTAATTCGCCAGTTTGCTGCGCAGTTCTCCAAATAATTCAGAAAATTATGCAGAGTAAAAACAACCAGCAGAGAGTCTGTAGTCATTTAGTGTCATCAGCAAAAACACAGGCAGTACTTACAATGCCAACTTCAAGGTCATTTATGTACAAATGAAAAAGCAAAGGGCCAAGGACAGACCCCTGAGGTACTCCACTAATAACACTGGTCCAGCTAGAAAATGATCCAATTATCTACACTGTTTTAGTCTAGCATAAGGATATTGTCTGGGTTGGGAATATACCAGCTGTGGTGATATGACAGTCGAAGAGGAAAAAATAAAATTCATATTAAGATTTTTAATCAGATTTTCCCACGATACCCACAGTGGTTTTGCTATTTACTTGCCTTAAACCTGTAATGCGCAAAGTTCCAAATTACAAGAAGGCCATCTCCCATAGACTTAGCTTTAATCAAATAATTACATTTTTTACAAAAGATTTCCTTTTTCTCTGTAATTATAACACGGTAACTTGTACTTTATCCCAACTAAGTCATAATTAATCCTTATTGAAGGCAAAACAACGCTATTGGGCTTAGTTATTGTTTAAATTATGTTTTAGTAGACACAATGTATGGAGAGCCAAGTTACGGAAAGCTCTCTTACCCAGGTCCCGAGCATTGTAGATAATAAGTCCTACACCTGTATTTTTTTCTTGCCATAGAAACAGATGCCCAAAGCATAGTCTAGCATGGAGTTAAAGTGAGGTTCACTGCTATGCCAAGTAAGATAAAGTGGGCAACAGCATAAGAATTACCCCCCCCACCCCTGGAATTTTCTTATATTTCTACATAGTCCCAAAACACATGAAATAAGGAATCAACAGCAGAGTTAGACTAGAGACACAAATGCTATGTATAGTTTTGCTAACCTATATGGGTGAGATAAACCCTGTTTAATGTGTACACATATCCTCTAGGACCAGTATATCTCTTTGTCATTTTTGATTGGCTTTATCTAAGGGGTGGGGGGGGGTTTAAAAGGGCAAAGAATTTACTGCAACGCAGAATTCACCTCCAGGATTGTCTCATTTAGCTGTATCAGTCTGTTCAGGAATTATATGTGAAATGCATGCTTTAGCTGGAGATACCAAATTAGCATGTCACGGAGGAGTTAGAATTCATGTTGGAGAACAGTAAATTTGCTTACACTCCCCATTCTTAACAATGTAGGATTTTGATACCATACAAGCCCAACATTTCATCTAAAACAAGCTGGAATTGGGGTCAGCTGCTCACAACTCATATGAGGGTCCAGACTGTGGGGCTCCCAACACAACAAGACCCAAGGCTTGTTGGAATGAATCTCTTTGTGCAGTTGTGTTGTAGTGGTGCAATTGTTTCCTATCCTTGTGTTTCTTGGCAAAACATGAAAGCCAGAAGCAGCACTGTGCCGTAGTATTAGCGACTGTGCCCTAGTATTAGCGACTGTGCCCTAGTATTAGCGACTGTACCCTAGTATTAGCGACTGTTCCCTAGTATTAGCGACTGTGCCCTAGTATTAGCGACTGTGCCCTAGTATTAGTGACTGTGCCCTAGTATTAGCGACTGTTCCCTAGTATTAGCGACTGTGCCCTAGTATTAGCGACTGTTCCCTAGTATTAGCGACTGTTCCCTAGTATTAGCGACTGTGCCCTAGTATTAGCAACTGTGCCCTAGCATTAGTGACTGTGCCCTAGTATTAGCGACTGTGCCATAGTATTAGCAACTGTGCCCTAGTATTAGCAACTGTGCCCTAGTATTAGTGACTGTGTCCTAGTATTAGTGACTGTGCCCTAGTATTAGCGACTGTGCCCTAGTATTAGCAACTGTGCCCTAGTATTAGTGACTGTGCCCTAGTATTAGCGACTGTGCCCTAGTATTAGCAACTGTGCCCTAGTATTAGTGACTGTGCCCTAGTATTAGCGACTGTGCCATAGTATTAGCAACTGTGCCCTAGTATTAGTGACTGTGCCCTAGTATTAGTGACTGTGCCCTAGTATTAGCGACTGTGCCCTAGTATTAGCGACTATGCCCTAGTATTAGCAACTCTAGAGTGGCTAAAATCAGGCGGTAGCTTACAGTGTATAGTGTTGTGAGCAGACCTAGAGCTTTTAATTTAAAAAAAAAATAAGTGGTGTAATATTTTATTCTAGTGAATGGCTCAAAGGATCCCACTGTGTTCTGACTATCCAACTGGGGTTTATCCACCAGCAGGCAAATACTATTAATACTGTACTGACAGTGTGAGATTCTCCCATGACTTAATTTAGATTGAAGCATAGATTTACAGGTCTCTAACTGTAATACTTTTTAATACGTAAATCATTACCCTTCAATTAAGTGGCCACTGAGTCACAACTTGTTCCAGCATTTCAATTAAACACTTTTACTTTGTACTTTGTTCCTAACTATGTAACCCGTGGCCGAGCAAGTATTTTTTATATCAGACATCATTGTACTAAATCTTTTTTTTTTATTACAATGAATGTGGTTTCTATTTACATGCATTGCAGGATAAC
This sequence comes from Xenopus petersii, assembly GCA_038501925.1. Lineage (NCBI taxonomy): Eukaryota > Metazoa > Chordata > Amphibia > Anura > Pipidae > Xenopus > Xenopus petersii. The sequence continues at coordinate 30,556,925 of CM076688.1, forward strand.
CAGGAGAAATATCAAGTGAATTTCTGTGTTTAATTTTCCAGGTGAGCAAGTGTTGATTTTGCCAGATTTCCATGTTCATAGATCATTTCGGTGGCAGCTCCGACCCAGAGGCATTGCTCACGGCAGAAGGGGATGCTCAGTAAGCTGAATTCTAAAAAATGTTTTGTTACCTTTTTCAATGTTCGTTATACACCACGTTCTGCTGCATTTGGGGGATGCTGTTTGCTGCCACATTACTTGCAGCAGTAAAGGATTTTTATAATCAAACTTAATGCATTCTGATGCTGGTGCCCAGATTAAACCCCACTGAGTAGCAATCAGGACTGTGTTATCCAGAGCCAGAAATACTTCCCTTGCTCAATCTGTTTGGGGTTTGTACAATCAAGGAAAAGGAAAGGCTTAATCACTGGGGATTCTGATTTGTTAGGCAGTCCTCAGTCATTATAATTGCTTACCTCAGACCCTGGGACAGTTTTCCTCTGTGCTGCCCAGGGAAATATTGTTGGAAGCATTAGACTGCCATTTGCTTTCTGTGTCTGTGATTCTTGCTGTTGCTCTGGGTTTTGCAAATGCACAAAGAGCAAAAAGTGAAGCTTTCAGTTTATTATTTGTCATTTTTCCAAGTGCACAAAACCCAGGGCAACAGTGAGGATCATGGGGGCCAGCAATGTCAGACGGGGGGGGGGTCCAGGGCCCAAAGGGACTGCCACCCCAGGGGCCACCCCATCCCTGTCACGACCCTTCCCATCACAGTCAGAGCACTCCCCCTGCCCCAGTCTCAAACCTTTGCACCTGAGAACTTTTACACCCGAGATGAGAAGAGCAAGGGAGGCCGTCTCTTATGGGAGTGGGCCTGGGTCATCGTGGCCCATGAGGACTGGGGTCTGGGGCCCACCAGGTTTTTTTTCAGCTTGGAGTCTGAGGTAAGTGATTATAATCTCCTATGGGTTGCTGTCCTTTAAATGGCATAACATTATATATATATATATATATATGTGGATGGATGGATGGATGGATAGATAGATGGATAGATGAAAACACCTTAGATTCTGTACAATCCATATTTTTGGCAAATTAGTTTTTAAAAACCAAAAATTTGAAAACTGTTAATGCACCCTCCATGATTCACAAATGCTTAGTAGGATAAAAATGAAAAATAGTCTGCTCAGGGATGCCTTGGCTGAGTTAAAATTTGAGTGCATGTTTTTCTAAAAGCACCAGCCCAGGGAAAAAACATAATGTTTGCCCACATCCTGAGATGGATATCACAAGGGTGACTTTTTTTTTTTTAGTAATTTCCCTTTTCTCAGTAATAATGAGACAGCACCTTGTACTTGATGGTACCTGAGCTGCATAAATAAATATTGGTGGCAAAGCTATAGTATGGAGCTCTAAATTATAGGAAAATAGATCCCTGATGTGCATAATGTATTTGTTACCATATTTCCTGCATCTATAAGGGGCACATTGAGACCATGCGATGCTTTTTGACAGTGATGCTCAAGAAACCGCTCACGAGTGCAAACACAGGGACACCAGTCAATCGAGCAATTAATTTAGTTGATTTGATTTAATGCACAGTATGAACCTGGGCAATGAGATTGTAGAGGTGCTGTCAATTGTGACCTCGACTGCCCTTCAGCAAAAGCATATCTCACTCATTTGCACATATTGGCAAGTGATAATGGGATTAGAGGACGAGAGATAAGAAAGTAAAGCAATAAGGGACAATCCTTTATAGGTCGGTGACAGGCTGAAGGAAGCCTTGGGCAAGCACAGTTCACAGACAAACAGAGAACAGTTTAAAGTAACAGTCAAAAAATGAAAGTTGTTGTAAAGTAATACAAATATAATGTACTGTTGCCCTGCACTGGTTAAACTGGTGTGTTTGCTTCAGAAACACTAATATGGTTTATAAAAACAAGCCTATATGTAGCCATGCAATTTGAAAAAAGGAGAAAAGGCACAAGTTACATAGTAGATTACAGAAAATTTCTGTAGAATCCCATTGTATTCTACAGAGTTTATCTGTTATCGGCTAAGTAATCTTGTACCTTTTCTTTTTTTCAGCTCTGAAAAATCCTCACAGCCTCCTCCTAAAGGGATTGTTCACTTTTAAGTTTACTTGTTGTATGATGTAGGGAGGGATATTCCGAGACAATTTGCAATTGGTTTTCATTTTTCTTTTTCATTTGTAGCTTTTGAGTTTTTATTCAGAAGCTCTTCAGTTTGCAGTTTCAGCTATGTGGTTGCTAGGGTCCAAATTAGTATAGCAGCCATGCATTGATATGAATAAGAGACTGAAATGTGAATAGGAGAGAACCTTAATAGAAAGATGAGTAATAAAACGTAGCAATAATAAATTTGTAGCCGTACAGAGCCTTTGTTTTAGATGGGGTCAGAAGAAAGCCTGAAAGAGTAAAAAAAAAAAAAAAGAAGGCAAATAATAAAAAAAACCTATGAAATCAAATAAATAATGAAAACCAATTTCTGGAGAACAACCTGAAATCATCTGAACTGAAAAAGTGTTTGGAAGGTGAACAACCCCTTAAATTACAGGCTTGCCTTGCAGCCAACAGGATGCCTCAATTTTTGCAGAATGCCTCAATTTTGCACCACTTAGGGGCAGATTTATCAAGGGTCGAATTTAGAGTTTATCCCATAAACTCCCAAGAACTCGAAATTTGAATAAAAAACTAAATTTTTAAAAATCAGGTGAATGGGATTGACCTGCAAAGTCGAATTAGAATCTTAAAATCGATTTTCAGGAAGGCTGCAAACAAATTGATCCCACGACATCGCCCATAGGCTAAAACATCAACTCGGCAGGTGGTGAATAGTCAAATTCGAATTCTCAAAGGGCCTGTACATGCTAAATGTCAAATATCGAATTGGAATTTTTTTAAAAATCTAAAATTGAATTTTAACTATTCCCTTGTCGATTTCCACTTACAAAAACTAAAAAATTTGCATTTCAAAATTCTAATTCAAAGTTCGGATTTTTACTTTGAGCCTTGATAAATCTGCCCCTTATTCCAAGCCAATAACAAATTACCTACTTATATGTTCATAACATAACAGCATTTTCATTTACTGGACTTTCTGGCCCTTCAAATGGCTTTTCTTCTGCACCTGTCAGTGAGCTAACTATGTGGGTCGCTGTAGATAGCAGGGTCTGCTTTGTATATTGGGACACTAATATGCTAATCTGCTCATGCCAGAGGCACAAATTAGTATGTAAAGGAAGGAAATATGGCTGAAGTGTCTGAAAATGATGAGTGGCCTAGTTTCATTATGTTTTTGTATGTTTTTTACAGTGTGGGCGGAACTGGAGTACCAGGAGGAAACCCATGAGGACACATGGAGACCATACAAACTCCTATAATAGTGTCTAGGACAGAATCAAACTCAGGCCCCAATACTGCAAGATCATTTTGTTGACCACCAGTCCCGCATGTCACCCTTATCCCACCATTTCTTCAGTCACAGATAATATAACAATGGGACAGTCCACAGATCCCAACATGTTGACATCAGAAAGTAGATTAGGCAACTTACTGGCAATCAGAAGAGGTGGGTTTGTAATAAAACGCCGGCACTTTAGATTCAAATTTTGCTTCTGCCACTTTGTTTCCCAGGCAAGACATGTACTGTAAAAAGAATGAAATTACATCTCAGTCATGAATCAGGTCAGTACTTTTTAATTTTTTCATGGTCACGGTTGGTACTGACCATTATGGTATTGTCAGGCAAAAATGTAAAACTCACAAAACCTTTGGCCGGAATATTATAGTGCACTGATATGAGGAGCAAGTGTTGGGGTTCTTTTGCTGGTTTAATAACCAGATATTGTGTATAATGTGACATTGTTCTGTGTCAGAATATCTATTTGCAACACACACAATGGAAGAAACTTTAGTGATGTATCTGCCACAACTAGGGATGCACTGAATCCAGGATTCAGTTTTCGGGATTTAGCCAGGATTCAGCCTTTTTCAGCAGGATTCAAAACCTTCTGCCTGGCCAGATTGAATCCGAATCCTAATTTGCATATGCAAATTAGGGGCAGGAAGGAAAATCGCATGATTTTTTGTCACAAAACAAGGAAGTATATATGTTTTCCCCTTCCCTACAGGATTAGGATTCAGTTCGGTATTCGGCTAAATCTTTCGCGAAGGATTCAGGGGTTCGCCGAATCCAAAATAGTGGATTCGATGCATCCCTAGGCACAACATAGAAAGACCCTTCTTACTTGGTGGCACCAGATGTTTCACTAAAAGGGGTGGTTCACCTATAAGTTAACTTTTAATATGTTATAGAATGACTAATTCTAAGCAACTTTTCAATTGGCTTCCTTTTTTTTTAAAGTTTTTGAATTGTTTTCCGTCATCTTCTGACTCTTTCCAGCTTTCAAATGGGGGTCTCTGGCCCCATTTAAAAAAACAAATGCTTTTGCAAGCCTACACTTTTTATTGCTCATGTTTCTATTCAGACCCTCTCCTGTTCATATTCCAGTCTCTTATTTAAATCAATGCATGGTTGCTAGGGTACTGTGGGCCCTAGAGACTAGATTGCTGAAATTGCAAACTGGAAAGCTGCTGAATAAAAAGCGAAATAACTCAGAAACTAAAATAATAAATAATAAAAACCACTTGCAAATTGTCTCAGAATATCGCTCTCTACATCATACGATAAGTTAATTTAAAAGTTAAACAAAGCCCTGTACTATTTGTGCAGAATACAATAAATCAAAATGTGGTAACAAAAAGGTCAGACACAGAATTTAACCGCAAAAAGTTGTAGTGCTTTTAATAACATGACATGTTTCGAGCTGTATACACCTTGTGCAGAATACACCTTGTTCCAGGTTTCCAGATATTCCCTGCACTCTTTTCTTTTATTGTCTAACAGAACGTAGTCTGATAAAAAACAAACTATAGTTGCTATGGATTATTTAGAAAGTTCCAATTAGCACCCACAAGCCTCATTTGCATATTGGTATTTACAAATAACCATCTGCTTTATTTCTCAATGTTCTTTCTACATAGACTATAAAGATCACCTACAGTATAGAACTGAAGGAAAGTCTTCAGGCCCCCAGACTGAGTCAGCAGCTTATTGGCCCATGCGTGGGGCATCGCTGATCGATATCTGTCCAAAAGTCATGCAGATGTCGATCGGGCAGGGTAAAAAATCGCATTGGATCGCGGCCACATCTGTTTGTTGATCCGATGGCCCGTATTGCCGGCATTATGATCTGATCGTTGGGCCCTAGGGCCCACAACAAGATCACCCCAATATCGCCCAGCTCAATGTGGGCATATTGGGGAAAGATCGGCTCATTTGGCGACATTGCGGATCTCCCTGTGTATGGCCACCTTTCCTCCTATTTGAATAAAAATTCTACAATTTATTCTCAAATATCTCTACTGAAGGATCTCAGTTGCCCATCTCTTGTTTACTGCAGTAAAATACCCAGGGCTAGTAGGTCACAATGTGTAATTATATGCACCATGAATTTCTCCTTTCACTTGGAATGTAGAAACAAAACAAACTCGTTTTTCAGGGGTTGCGGCGAGCGAGAGCCTGGGTGTCGTTGGGTAATCATTACACTACATTCTGGAACTGAATCACTTTCAGTGGGAAATAAATCATATAATAACAGGAATATATTCATCTTCCTAACAAGCAGTCTGGATAAGCAATCTGTGAAATTAGGTAGAGAATAAAGCCTGCAGAAAGTCCCTCTCTGATTACATAATAACACAGCTCACAATTTGTAACCCACTGCTTTGCTACCAGCAATACTGACTTTCTGTAAAATTCATAGTTAGGGGCTGAAGATAGGTGTGTGCATTCATACATAAGCGTCGTCCCTTTGCTCTTGATAACAAGATATGTCTGTGGGTCCTTTCAGTTATCCCCTGGGTGCCTTTAATGCTATTTAGAAGGCTGAAGTTGATGTTGGCACAATGCTTTTGGTCACCTGTCAGCTACTGCAATTTATCTATATGTAGGCTTGCCACCTGGGACAACCCAGTTTTTTGAAGGGCTGTTCAGGTCAAAACTGGCAGCCGGTTCCCCAAATTAGGAAAACCAGGCAGGATTTTCTGAGATTGACGTGGCGATCGGGCAATCATAGCCCCAGACGTCACAGTCCCGCCCTGCTACATCACGTCCCCGCCCCCTGCTGTGTCACGGCCCCGCCTCCCCCCGGAGTTCATCCGGGGGGAAAGGTGGCAACCCTATCTATATGTGTATATACTCCATCATACTATGTTATGACTTACGTTAACGTCCTTTTAAATTTAAACACCCGGGGAAAGCAGCCATTGGGAGTGGGGTGGCTTATTGGAACTAGTAAAGTTTTTTGGGAAATATATTATAAAGCTGCCCAGGGCTAGGGGTAGGCAGAAGAGGCACCTGTCTAGGGTGCAACAATAGGGGGTACCTGTTAATGGGTCTTCTGCCTACTCCTAGTCGCTCCCCTCTGCCCCCTCCCCTCGGTTACAGTGCAAGCACACGCACAAACACTGGGATTGGGGGGGAGCGTGGTGGCCGGCCAATTTTCCTAGATGCCCGGCCCTGAAGCAGCCCAATTTCCAGAGGTTTATAATTTAATAGGAAACATTTTTCCTTGATTTTATGTGTCCCCTATAACTTTCCTGCTTTCCCAGACTAACCAGGAAATTGCTCTGCCCTTTGCATTGTAGAATGCCAGCCGATGCCCACCTGGGAACTGTAGCATTTCCTTCCCTGTGTAAGCTGCCCACATGCCACTATGCTTCTATTGAATGGCCCCTTTGTAACAGGGAGAGAATCTGCAGTGTGGAGCACCAATGCAGGTATTGTTTTTAATGATAACAGGTATTTATATATATATATATATATATATATATATATCCCAACCGTTGACAGCACTCCAAGGAAGATTTCAAATAGTCAAAAGATTAAATTAAGTGAAGGTTGAATAAAGTCCAACATTTTGTTTCTGCACAGGAACCTTCCCCTTTACTAAGAGGTAAACAACCACAACAAGTTCTAGTCCTTCCTATAGACCTGTTGTGTTTAATTGTGAATAGTACTCAGCTATATAACACTTGCCCTGAACACTTCTACCCCTTTATAGGTTTAAACTATTTTTTGTTGTATTTCAGCTATGGTGTAGAGACGTCCAAACGGATGTTTTAGAACAACGGCTACCAGAACACCCAAAGCAGCCACATCCCTGCTTTAGGGAAATACTAATGCATAGGAAATGTTACACAAGATAATGCCCTTAGGAGTTGTTCCATTGGAAAGCAATACATGTATCATTTAAATGAATGTCCTGTCTAGTGGTTTGCCGTGCCAAGGGGATAGCCTGCACATTAACGGTGATATAATGATATTGCAGCTGTAGTGTTCAGACCCGAAATACTGCCTCCCAGCATGCAAATGGCTGCATGGAAATACTGCTCTTACCTCAATCTGCACATCGTCCCAGGGGTCTAAATGGACAGACTTCACTCTGCTGATCTGAGGGATGTTGCGATGGATTCCAGAACAGCTTAAGCAGACGAACAACCCCAGTGTGTACGATGCCCAATCGGGATCTGCAAAGCAAGGGAGGAATGCCAGGTTAATTCCCTGTTCAGCATAATTCTTACACATATAAGGCCATATGGTACTCACATAAACATCTGCTAATTCTGCTTCTTGTTACCCATTTGGACCATGGAAGTAACTGATCTAAATGTTTAAATGGCCCCCAGCCAATCTTCCTGTTATACAATGTGGACAGTGTCCGTTAATAGGGACTTTAGACTGATATCTATACACATGAATTGTACTTATATTATATATAATCATACAGCTGCATGAGTGGTTACTAGTCACTTCCAGTCCAGTGTGATTGCTTGATTATTGGTTGCATTTGGGAGACACCTTTGTGTGTCTAGTATTTATTTGTTTGTTTGATATTCAGGTATGGGACCTGCTATCCAGAATGTTCCGGATCTGGGGTTTTGCACATAAGCGGCATTTCCATAATTTGGATCTTCATACCTTAAGGCTGTTAATAAATCATTAATAGATTAACCCAATAGGCTTGTTTTGCCCCAAATAAGGTTTATTAATATCTTAGTTGGGATCACGTACAAGGTACAGTTTTATTATTACAGAGAAAAAGCAAATCGTTTTTAATAATTAAAATCATTTGCTTGTATTGAAGTCTCACGGAGATGGCATTCACGAAATTCTGAGCTTTCTGGATAACATGTTTCCAGACAACTGATCCCATACCTGAAATAAAGATTCATCTTTAAATCCTATATTGGGATACAAATGCTTGTATAAACTAAGCTGTACAAACTAGCTGTAGAACTCTAGTGTAAATGATAGCATATGCAAATTAGTGGCGGGAAAGGAAATTGCATGACTTTTTTATGCAAATTAGGATCCAGATTCGGTTCCGTATTCCGCCGAATCTCTTGTGAAGGATTCGGGGGGGTTCGGCCGAAACCAAAATAGTGTATTCGGTGCATCCTTAATTGCAAATGTCCCTATATACAGGTATGGCATCCATTATCCAGAAAGCTCTGAATTACGGGAAGGCCATCTCCCACTGACTCCAATTTAATCAAATAATTCACATTTTAAAAAATGATTTCCTTTTTTCTCTGTAGTAATAAAACAGTACCTTGTTTTGATCCCAAAAAAAAAGATATAATTAATCATGATTTGGAACAAAACAAATGAATCTGTAAAATCAATCTGGATAACAGGCCCATATACAGTACCTGTACATAGCATTATAAAATGAATCCATAATTGTGTTCTACCCACACGCAGCAAAGTATGCCAGTAAAACAAATTATCTAAAGACAAAATATCTCAATATTATTTATTCGCTTCTTTCTAGTTTTCTTCTGTTACCCGAGCAAGGACATTGCAGCTTGTATCAGAACCTGGAGAAGCGAGTTTTTAATGTCTCTCACAGATAAAGCAGCATAGGAACATGAATACCGATTTAAAAGCAATGGCAGCTGAGCTGTATCTGAAATCAGAGCCAAGCATGTACCTGAGACTGGAATTGTATGAAAGCCGCCTTAGTTGAAGGCATCAAGATCCTTGACTTACAGCTTCAGCCCGAGGCAAAATCGTGGCAGCAAGAGAAGCGCAACGCCTCAAGGGCCTTCAGCTCTCCCAAGCCATGAAAAAGGATGAAAAGAGTCAGTACTCCGCAGCCAAGACGTAAATAAAAGGGCCGCAAATTGGTACATGCTAACTGTTTTATATAAAAGCATGTTGGTTACAGTTCCACAAGCCTAACCCCTGTTTAGTTCTATACACTAGAACTACAGTAACCTGCATCTGTATAATGAGAAAAATAAATGCTGTTCCTCCAACAAATTGAATGGTAGAGAGTTTACAGAAGGAACAGTGCACATTGGGGCCTATTTATAAAGCTGTGTAAAATTACTTTGTGGTCACTAAAAATCAATAAACAGCTCTATAAATGGCTGGATTTTACTTGGTGATGTCTGACCATGAGTTGTCTATTTATAAGCTGTTTTCATACACAGTATTATAAAGAGGCCCCTTAATAAACACGGCCTGCCCTTCCACTCTACAGCACCACTGTATATGAGAGTTGTGTGATGCCTTTAGGGCAGAGACACACTCTCAGATTCGGGGAGATTAAAATTGCCCGGCGATAAATCTCCCCGAACTGCCTCCCACCGGCTAGAATCTAAATCGCCAGCAGGATGGCACTTGGAGAGATTCATTTTCCATAGTTACCCAAAGCCTCCTCGTGAGGCAACTTCAGACGACTTCGGAAAATGAAGCGCACTGATTGCCATCCTGCCAGCAATTAATATTCTAGCCGGCAGGAGGCAGTCCGGAGAGATAAGTCGCCCCGAAGAAGAGAAGATTTGTTGCTGGGCACCTAATCTCCCCAAATATGAGCATAGGTCTCTGCCCTTAGTAGTAAACTCTGCTATGTTATGTTACTTATGCCATGTTTTATTCACTGAGAGCTGTGTATTAAAATTATATAGGTATGGGATCTGTTATCCATAAACCCATTATCCAGAAAGCTCCAAAGTATGGGAAGGCCGTCTCCCATAGACTGCATTTTAATCATATTTTAAAAATGATTCCCTTTTTCTCTGTAATAATAAAACAGCAGGTTGTACTTGATCCAAACTAAGATATAATTAATCTTTATCGGAGGCAGAACAATCCCATTGGGCTTAATTAATGTTCAAATTATTTTTAGTAGGCTTAAGGCATGGAAATCCAAATTACAGAATGATCCCTTTTCTGGTAACCCTCAGGTCCCGAGCATTCTAGAAAACAGGTATTTACTTTACGGAGTGTATGTATACGTTTAGTGTGCTGTTAGAATATATATACTTGAGTAGCATTTGGGATGTCTGTGATTCATTTAAAGTTGAGAGCATCGTCGTTGTCAATATCTATTAGGGTGCGTATCATTTGATATATCTATGAGGTTGTGGTTTATTAAAGTAGTTTTGCCTGCCCAAAGTTCGATTTGTAGGCAAAAAAATATGTGTGGGGCAGTAAAGAGGGGATTGTGTGTCATATTGTATGGAATGTTTGTCAAGGGCGTGTGCAATAAATAGTTTAGGGAGTGCCCTTCAGCTAGGTGTTGATCTAGATATGTGGTTGTATATTTATCCCTATCCAGAAGCCAGTCTCAAGTGCATCTAAGAAAAGCAGGATCGTGATATGCTTTAATGTTAGTTATGTTGGTTCCTCCTAAGTGTTTGGGTTATTCGAGTTTAACTAAACTGATTCTAGGATGCTTTTTATTGAAAAGTATGAAAGTAATGGTGGAAGTTTGCCCAGACGACTATTACACATTAAGGGCAGAGACACAAGCTCAGATTCGGGGAGATTTAGTCGCCCAGCGATAAATCGGCTCTTCTTCGGGGCAACTAATCTCCCCGAACTGCCTTCCTCAGGCTAGAATGTAAATCGCCTGGCGGGATGGCAATCACTGCGCTTCGTTTTCTGAAGTCAGAAAACAAAGCGATCCGAGTGCCCTTCCCCCGGCGATTTACATTCTAGCCGGCAGGAGGCAGTTCGGGGAGATTAGTCGCCTCGAAGAAAAGGAGACTTGAGCTTGTGTCTCTGCCCTTAATGTGTAATAGTTGCCTGGGCAAATTTCCACCATTACTTTCATACATTCATACATTACAGAGCTCCTTATTTCAGGACAGATTTTAGTATGCATGATACACAGTCTTACACTGGCACAAAATCAGAACAAGGGCTAAACTCCAAAAGTGCTTCTGTCAGATTAGTAAAGTGCATCTAGCAAGTCGGATGTAGCCGCATAGGTCAAAATATAATGGGACTGATACAAAAATCTGTTGCGTAAACTACATGGAAAAATTTCCGTCTGACGAGATAAAATGTGATTGTGTCTGCCCAACTATTTTATCTCATTGAATGTCAGATACATGAACAAACTACAGGTGGCCATACACAATAAGATTCACTCTGTGATGAGGTCACCAACCGAGAGGATCTTTCCCTGATATTCCCACCAACGGCAGGACGATATCAGGTTAATCCGAACACCCTTAGGGTAAGGGCACACGCTAAGATTCGGGGAGATTTAGTTGCCCAGACAAATTGCCTCTTCTTTGGACGACTAATCTCCCCAAACTGCCTCCCCGCCGGCTAGAATCTAAATCACAGTCGGTATAGCACTCGGAGTGCTTAGTTTTCTGAATTCGCCCGAAGTTTCCTCGTGAAGCTCCGAGTGCCATCCCACCATTCTAGCCGGCAGGGAGGCAGTCGCCCGAAGAAGAAGCTTTTTGTGCCCCTGCCCTTATGTTAACTTTTAATATGTTATAAAATGTACTATTCTTAGAAACTTTTCAATTGGTCTTCATTATTCATTTTGTATCATTTTAAAATGATTTGCCTTCCTCTTTTGTCTCTTTCCAGCTTTCAAATGGGGGTCAGCCAAAAAAACTATTACCCAGTGACGCTATAATTGTATAGTTATTATTCCTTTTTATTACTTATCTTCCTATTTAGACTCTTTCCTATTCATATTCCAGTCTCTTACACAGACCACCGGCTGGTTGCTAGGGTAAAAAAGACCCTAGCAACCAGATAGCTGCTGAAATACCAAACTGGAGAGCTGCTGAAGAAAAAGCTAAATAACTGTAAAATGTTGAAAAACAAATTGCAAATTGTCTCAGAATATCAATGTCTACATTATACCAAAGTATAATAATATTTTAAGAATACAACCCTGATGTTGTTGGACTACAGTTCCCAGCATAATATATTAAAGTATGCTGGGATGTGTTGTCCTGCACCAACAGAAGTGCTTGTGTCCCTTTAATGAAATTTCAGTGAGTGGATGTGATGAATGAAACTGTGGCAAATATAAAGTTTTTGTGTGAACATACAAAGCAAAGTCACTGGCAGAAATGTGCAAACGGCTGCAAAGTCAGATCCCTGGGAAGATGGATATGTGGGGATTTGCAGTAATCGATTCATTATGTCAGCATTATGGCTTTATCAAGTGAGAGCTGTGATGGATCCTTCCACAGTCCATTTATAAAATACAAAAATCAGTCTCAAGTAAACGCATGAAACTGTCTGGCAGATCTAAAAGTCAATAATGTTTAGCAAATAAAAGTGATGCATGTATAGGAACAGACTGTGAGAAAAATCTCCTATGCGGACATTCGCCATCAAGAGGAACGAGCCGCTTCTGACACAAAGCTTGGGAGACCAATTGCTAAACCCGTTATCTGCCTCGGAAGGATTAATCAAGTGGTCAAGCAACTATCAAATGGCAAATTCAATACCCTGAGTAAGACAACAAACAATCGCCTACATCCCCACAATGCTTCTCCCTCCCAGTATCCCCAGTTCAGAATTACCCCCATAGTACCATCTAATCCAGGGGTGTCCAAACTTTCGGCTCGCTGGGCCACATTGGAAAAAGAAAAATTGTCTGGGGCCACACATGAAATACACAAACACGTTTGATTTGTAAAAGTAAAGGAAATACACAGAAAAGAACTACAATACCAGTTGGATAACCAGATGGAGCTATACACTGGAATATGGGACACCTGGATATTAAATAGACTTATTATTATATTATTATTACTAACGGGGCAATGGGCAGAGTCCATCCTCCTCCTATATCCTTTGCGACATGATGTTTCCTCGGGAACCAAGCTGGGCCCCATTCATATGCATCCTGGGCCGCGGGCCGCAGTTTGGACACCATTCTAATCAGTAAAGTCTCTCACTGATTTTAAAAAAACATCACAACATACTAATAGCTTTTGGTTCTGTGATTTGGGACTGTACCACCTAAATCAGAACCATTGGAATTTATGTAGAGGTATGGGACCTGTCATCCAGAATGCTCAGGACCTGGGGTTTTCCACATAATGGGTCTTTCTGTAATTTGGATCTACATACATTGAAGGGGTTGTTCACTTTTGAGATACCATTTAGTATGACGTAGAGAGTGATATTTTGAGACACTTTGCAATTGGTTTGCATTTTTCATTATTTCAGTTTTTTGTTACCGTATATATTCGAGTATAAGCCGAGTTTTTCAGCCCCCAAAATATGCTGAAAAACACTACCTCGGCTTATACTCGGGTCAAGCGCAAAAATGGTCGCCGGCGGCAATTTTTTGATTAAAACTTACCAGAAGCTGCTGCATTTCTCACCCTCGGCTTATACTCGAGTCAATAAGCTTTCCCAGTTTTTGTAGGTAAAATTAGGTACCTCGGCTTATACTCGGGACGGCTTATACTCGAGTATATACGGTATTTAGCTTTTAACTCTGCAGCTCTCCAGTTTGTATTTTAGTAGCTAGGGTCCAAATTACCGTAGCAACCATAGAAAGAGGAGTAATAGGAATTAGCAATAACAATACATTTGTAACCTTACAGAGCATTTGTTTTATAGAAGGGAGTCCGCGACGCCCATTTGAAATCTGCAAAGAGTCCGAAAAAAAAGGCAAATAACTATAAACTTGAAAATCAATTGAAAAGTTGCTTGGAATTGGTCATTCTGTAACATACTAAAAGTTACTTTACAGGTGTATCACCCCTTTAAGTCTGCGTAATAACATTTAAGCATTAAATAAACCCAATAGGATTGTTTTACCTCCAATGTGGATTAATGATGTCTTAGCTGGGATTAAGTACAAGGTTATTATGAATTATTTGATTAAAATGGAGTTTATGGGCGATGGCCTTCCTGTAATTTAGAGCTTTCTGGATAACAGATCCCATAGCTGTATTAGCACCCTATAAATCAGGCATTCTTAATGAGTCCCGATGCTGTTTAGGAAGGTCTCCATGAACCCCCTGAATAATGTGAAATGCCATTCTACAGTAAAACACAGTAATTCAAACAAAGTGCATAACTCATGCTATGCAAATTTTGGGATTGTAAAACTGAATTTGCAACTTAGTTCAGGTCTTCTAAAAAAAGTTGAAAGAGTTGTTCACCTTTAAATACATTTTTAGTATGACGTTGAGAGAGATATTCTGAGATAGTTTGCAATTGGTTTTCATTTTTTTTATTGTTTGTGGTTTTTGAGTTATTTAGCTTTTTATTCAGCAGCTCTCCAGTTTGCAATTTCAGCAGTCTGGTTGCTAGGGTGCAAATTACCCTGCTAGGGTCCTAATTACCATGCATTGATTTGAATAAGAGACTGGAATATGAATAGGATACGGAATAAATAAAAAGAGGACTAATAAAAACTAGCAATAACAATAAAGTTGTAGCCTTACATCATCATCATCATTTATTTATATAGCGCTGTCAAGATACGCAGTGCTTTATACAGAGCATTTGTTTTTAGATGGGGTCAGTGACCCCTTTTTGAAAGCTGGAAAGAGTCACAAGAAGAAGCCAAATAATTCAAAATCTATAAAAAAAATAAATTAATGAAGACCAATTGAAAAGTTGCTTAGAATTGGCCATTCTTTAACCTATTGAAAGTTAACTTAAAGGTGAACCACCCCCTTAAGTGCTCTGACATCTGCATTGGTTCACAAGTTAGGAACCCTCTGTAACATTGCTAAAACCTGATTCCCAGAATGAAAAAAAAAATGGGTTGAGGCGGCCATACATGGGCAGATTTAAGCTTCCACAAGGGGCCCTTCAGACCGATTTGACAGTCTATCTGCTGTGTATGGAGCCCTTTGACAAACGCACCCAACTGATATCTGGCCTGAAATTGGGCAGTTGTTGATCGGGCAGGTTTTCCCGACAGATTGAGGACTGCATCAGTTTGTTGATACAGTCTTTGCCACAATGGCCCTATTTGTGCAATGCACTAAGGGCACCCTGGATGTTACAGATGGGTGATGTCAGGTGTTCAGAACACCCATGTGCAGGGTCGGATTGGGGAGTGGAGGCCCCACCGGTGCTGCAACCACAGAGCCCCCTTGCAATATCAAGCCCCCCCCCTCTCCTGAAGTCCATCCTATCACCCTTTTACCCCTGCACCGCATCACATGTGTTTTACCTCCTTCCTCAACTCAACGGCTCTGATCGGGATAGAGGGAGCGGCGAAGGAGCATTCACAATGTCCCAGGGAGCAGGACTGGGTCAGCTGGGGGCCCATGAATTCTTCAATCACATTAACCGAGTACTGACAAATCTCAGCCACAACTGCTTAAAGGGGATGTAAAGTCAAAAAAAACTAATATTGCAAATACCTCTTCTCCACCTTAAAAGAAGCATCATTTAAATATACTTGATTTAGAAATACAGTGGGGTTTTTATAAAATAAGCATTCTTCTGACTCTCAAAGTTGCTCACTGAAATCCTTTGAAAGCTTCACGGCCGGAGCAGTGTGAGACGATCAGATACTCCGCATTCCGAAGAGCAGAGAATGCTTATTTTTTTAAAAAACGGCACTGGATTTCTAAATAAAGTATATTGCAAAGATGCTTCTTTTATGGAGGAAATACTATTTGCAGTACTATTTTTGACTTTTCATCCCCTTTAATGTCTGGGGTTTTAACACACTTGCAGGTTGCTCCTCACATAATGAATGAGACCCAAAGCCTTTTTTTGTTCTGGCTTACTTGTGTTCCAGTGCACAATAGGAAGAATATGCTTTGCAAGAAAGGTAAGGGCTATGTGGAAATCTCACTTTCCCCTTATTCATTATCCGTGAAAGGAGAGTGAATGCTTTTCATACCCAACAAAGAACTCTTCTTTTTTTGACACAGAACGACCAACAGGAGGAAGAGGAAAATGTGCCTTATTTATAAATAGGATTTATCTTCTCTTTATTACTTTGACAGTAAAGTATGAGGATATAGGCTGATGTGAATTCAGAGCATTGCTTTCTACCCTCTGTATTCTGCCCTATATTAAAGTTCCAGGAAATAAATACAGAATTACAAGAAGTGTTTATTTTCCTTTAGTTAGACAATAAAGTGTAAATATATGCTGTAGCTTATTACTGGAGCAAGGAATTCCCTTTTATATTTGCATATTGTACATACGAGTAAAAGTTTCTTTCACACAAATACCTCTTCCTTAATGTTTGCCTTTAGGATCCTTATTGATTCACTACAACAGCAGCAACTCAACAACAGTTGAAACATTGAAAATTCTCAGCTCATACAAACAAAACGATAACTCGTGTTCATACAGTGCACTTGGCCTTACTAAGAAAAATCTTGTGTACTGTGTGAAGGACCACTATCCGTATTGGCAAGTTAAAAGGGCCCTCTTCCAGGGCGAATCCTGATTATAAGACTTCTGATCTCCTTTCCACCTGGGTGGTGGGCCCTGACAACATGTAAAATGGCGACCCAGAGATCCACTAAAAAAAATAATATGTCAATACCTTACCCATGATCTACCCAAACTTTTACAAGTACTGCCCTTTTCAACCAATTGTGCTTTTCAATATTGTGGTCCCCATCTGCACTACTGACTGTACCCCCCCCCACCCAAAGGCAGCCCTCATTGTATGATTAACAGACTGTATGTGAAATTAAATTGCTTTAATGGATCAACAGTTTTTTATAATTATTTAATGCTGCTTGCTCCAGTCTACTTGTCAACATCTGAAAATCAAACACTGGGATATTTTAGGCCATGCCCCTCATCTACCCTGAACACATCCAGACATTACCCATCATCATTTATTTATTTATATAGCGCCAACAAGTTATTATCCCCCCGCCCCAATCCATCCGAAACACTGACTGCTTTCTGCCAAGTCCCAGCCACTTGGGGTTCTGCCATTCAGGACTATCCCACCTAAACTGGTAGTACTGGGGAAGGCATGGACTGGCAATCGGTAGATTTTGGCAAAAGTCAAAGCAACTGTTGTAAAGTTACTATTTATTGGGCCCATGGGGGACTGTTTGAGCCCATGTGTACTTGAAGTTCCAGGGCCTGTTTTGAATCCCAGTCCAGACGTGATGAATGTAGTAGCAGTAATATAAAATATAACCAGATGAGACTCTTTCTCGTAAACATTGCCCAATGGAAGGTCTGCAGTTTGCGACTAAACAACCTAAACACGTTATATGGATGGTTGTGCAAACAGTTGGATTATGGATTCAATTCAAATCCTTCACAAAGAATTCGGCCGAATACCGAACCGAATCCGAACCCTAATTTGCATATGCAAATTAGGGGTGGGAAGGGGAAAACATTTTTTATTTCCGTGTTTTCTGACAAAAAGTCATGCAATTTCCCTCCCTGCCCCTAATTTGCATATGCAAATTAGGACTCGGATTCGGTTCGGCCGGGCAGAAGGATTCGGCCGAATCCGAATCCTGCTGAATCCCGCTGAATCCCGAACCGAATCCTGGATTCGGTGCATCCCTAAATTCCAGTGTAATCAACCTTCTGGGAACTGAATACATGTGATTTTCTGTTAATGGTCAATGCCACCATCTCCATAAATAACTGCAAACAAATTCATGAGGGCTAAGGGTCAGGGCACACACTCAGATTCAGGGAGATTAGTCGCCCGACGACAAATCTCCTCTTCTTCAAGGTGACTAATCTCCCCAAACTGCCTCCCGCCGGCTAGAATGTAAATTGCCGGCAGGATGGCACTCGGAGCACTTCGTTTTCCGAAGTCGCCTGAAGTTTCCTCATGAGACAATAAATTTGTATTAAATTTGTATTTTCATAAGCGCTCTAAATTAATGGGTATATCGACTCCAATAATTGCCCGGCAGGAAAACTTTTGGACTATGGGGGAAAAAAGCAAATTCAATTTTTTGAGGAGAAGCAAAATGACTAGTTTATGATTAAAAACAGGTAACAAGAGCCCTAATTTATTAAAGGAAACTATACCCTCAGAACGAATACTTAACCAACAGAAAGTTTATATCATATTAAGTGGCCTATTAAATAATCTTACCAAACTGTAACATATATATCAGTAAATTCTGCCCTTTTACATCTTCTCTCTTAAACCAACATTTTGTGATATTCTCTCTCTCTGTGCTGCCTCAGAGATCACCTGACCAGAAATATTGCAGCTTTAACTAACTGTAATAGGAGGAAGTGTGGGAGCAAAAGACAGAACACTGTCTGTTAATTGGCTCATGTGACATGATATGTATGTGGTTTGCTTGTGTGCACCGTGAATCGTAGGATCCCAGGGTGGTCCCTTAGCTCTTAAAATGGCAATTTTCTATTTGGGATTACCCAATGGCACATACTACAACAAATCTGAGCTGTTTTGCGTGATATATTTTTATAGAGACCCACATTCTTCAGGGGTATACATTTCCTTTAAATGCAAGAAAGCTGAGCTTATACTGCTGTAGCAAATGAACGGTTAACAAAATCTGTATTTTTCAGATTCTTCCTCTCAGGGCTGTGTGAACTCTCGGGGTTGAACTCTCCCTCTGACCCTGTGTAACAGTGACAAAGCCCTGGAGGATGGGGAGAAAAAGCAGCTGGGAAGCAACCAAGCATTGAGCGCAAGGGCCACAGACTTACAAGTGAGTGAGCTGGAGATGTAACATAACAGAAAGGAAGAGCTGTGGTTATATCATGTGTGAAAACAAGTGACAGCTGTCTTGTCAGAACGGGGAGTAAATGTGTTAGAATGAGCAGTGCGGGGGAAATAGATACTGAGATTCACCAGCTTTTTTTCCCCAAGGGAAACAGTTACTCGGATCTCCAGCAATATGGAAAAATCACTGTTCATTTGCTCATTATGCCTCCCTAAGGCTGCGCCTCAAATCCGGGCCTAATCAATTATATGATGTCACTAGTGTCACATGACTTGAATTTTGCATTATTATAATAACTATGGCATACCATCTACCTTTAATTATGAGAATTCCTTCCACAAATTTGAATTCCGCATGAAATTACCAGTGATAGGGCATATTACCCATGAAGGTACCCCATGGCACGAAGTCCTGTGGCAATTTAAAATTCATTCCACGCATAAAGAACATTAACACCCAACAATGAAAATGTTTTAAAGTAATGAAAAAATCATGTAGTGTTGCCCTGCACATGTAAAACTGCTGTGTTTGCTTCAGAAACACTACTGTAGTTTACATAAACAAGCTGCTTTGTAGCAATGGCGTAAATTGAAATAAGGCTATATGGCACAGGTTAAATAGTGGATAACTGGTAACACTGTTATGATTATTATTATTATTATTATGTAACCCAATCATTTTCTCCTGTGAATGGCTGCCCCCAATGCTGCACAGCAGCTTATTTATATAAACAATAGTAGTGTTTCTGAAGCAAACACACCAGTTTTACCAGTGCAGGGCAACACTGCATTATATTTTTACTTTCATTTACTTTCATTTACTTTCATTTTTTTATGTTACTGTTCCTTTAAAATTGATGCCATGTCATCCCATTGCCTTAATTTTGGCGCTACATACCCTAATTTCCTAGATCCCAGTGACTATGTTGTGAGGGATGTGCAGCTTCACAACCTGAAGCTCCAATTAGGTAGTCAAGGTTGGATTTTTGGGCTGCAATAGCTAGAAAAATGTCCAAGAAATCAGACCCTAAGGACAACACAAAAGCAATTTAAAAAACTGTAATGTCTCAGTTTCCATCTTCCTTTAGCCCAGGCCTGCCTTATTTGGTTGGGGAAATCCTGATTTACAAAGCCAAGAACCAATGGGGCTGTGAAATAAATGT
This sequence comes from Xenopus petersii, assembly GCA_038501925.1. Classification (NCBI taxonomy): domain Eukaryota; kingdom Metazoa; phylum Chordata; class Amphibia; order Anura; family Pipidae; genus Xenopus; species Xenopus petersii. Next base: position 30,577,112 of record CM076688.1, read on the forward strand.
GGGTGCTAAAGAACATAACTGATCAAGCTCATGACAAAATTGGGGGTCTAGACAAAAAAAACTAAAATTTTCATCTGAAAATTAAGCTGGTCTGATGTCACAGGTCAGTAAAAGCGACATGGTCATTTTGCATTCCCCATGGTGCAAGTGCTAAAGTGCGCCCCTTAGTGCTCAATACTTGTGTATAAGAAATCGACAACCATGAGCATACTTTTAATGTACACCTGAATGATGGAAAAGTAAGGGGACCTGTAGAGCCGGGAGGGGGGTGTCTGCGTGCCTCCCTTGTCATGGAGAGGAAGCTATAGATTTATGCACTCCGAAACAGAAACTAGTTGCACAGTTGAACGAATATGTAAAGTGCGAAAAAGGGACGACTGGCTGTGTGCAAATAACCCCATTAAAGGAACCTTACCTGGGCCAATTCTGCCTCGTATCCCGTTTGGGTTGATTTAATGGATTTCATATTAGTGGCCATACCTTATATGTTTAGCTTCCTATCTGGACCAACAGCTGAACAACTGTAACAGCAGAAAGTAAAGTGGAGTGGCAGCTACTCATCTGAAAATTTTAATCCTGTCCAATTGATAAAAAGACCTACATCCGTGGTATATAGATATCGACTGTGTACATTGTATGCCATCATACAGGTACAGAACATGATTAGTATGCGTATGGCCAGTTTTAGACTGAAAACCAAATAGAATCCAGAATATAGTGTGGATCAACTCCTGCAGCTCAGACACAAGCCAAGTACTTTCTCTGAAATAATGGCCCGTTCTCTGTCTCAACAGCTTCCACATTCTGGAACACCAATTAAGAATCAGCCAAAGTCACTTGTCTCCCGCGATAATGTCACATTCCTCCGGAGTTCCGGCGACAGATCAATCAATCACAGCCTCTGTACCGAGGAAAGCGTTCTGTAATACGTTTGTCGCTTGATGGTGCGTGATAGGTCAGTGCGTGATTGTCGCAAGTAAAAATCCATTTCAGAAAGGCTTTTTACACCCCAAGAGGTTTGTCACTAGGGTTTTCCAGACAGTGATATGTCAGGCAGGATACAACTTTGCTAAGTCACATTTACAGCACTGCAAAAAGCAGCAAAGAATTTAGATGAGCTTCAGCCTCTACTGCAGAGGTTCCCAAACTATGGTGCTGCCCCCTTGATGGTGAGAGTTGGAGCGTTTGTTCTCCTAGGACCCATATATGCCTCAAAGCCAGGGTTAAATAGGGTCATAGTTTTAACTTAAATGCCCTAAATATATCTATAACCTTGAGCTAAGAGGGCCCTGACCAAATGTTGGACCTCAAAAATCGTCTTGAAACAAATGCTGTTTTAGGGGCAGGGTATATAAGAGATCTTCTGGTCATCAGCTGAAGATTTAATGGTAACAGTCTACTTTTTGGGCATCTCTTTCGTGGAAAGTGTTTAAAGTATTACCCATAAGAGTCCCCAAATGTTAATACTCAAAATAAGGCAAGAGGATTGCACGCTCTATCTAAAAAAAACAACGGTTTTATTTACATCAAAAACAGCCTTCGCATTTCGACCATAGTGTGGTTTTCGTCAAGAGCAAAATTACAAAAATAATTATTATTATTATGAATTATTATTATTGTCATTTTTCCCCTAACAAAGTTAAAATTGGTCAACTAGGCAAGGTATACGGCTGATGCATATTACACTGCAGAAATAGAAACACCAGGGCTTATGGAATAACAAGAAAAGCTTGATCATAGCAACCAAGCAGCAGAAAGTACTCGCTGGTATGTGACTTAAAAAGAAAACATCTGATTGGTTGCATTATGTTTATATACAAAACATTAATGCTATAGGTTATTTATATAGCGTAACGTTAACGTTACACAGCGTTTAAGGAAAATGTTCATCATTGACATCAGTCTCTGCACCAGGAAAACTTACAATCTAATTTCCCTATAACAGCCAGTAGGATCACATTAACCAGTAACATCAAATGAAAATGATTAATTTAACCTTAAATACCATTACATTCAATCCAACCCAAGCATGGTATGGTTGCTATTAGCTCTGGTGTGTCCAGCTATGTGTTACCTGTTGTAACAAACCTCACCCAGCCTATTGTGCTAAATAAAACATGCTGATACCTATAAGAAGTAGGAAGTATTTAACATAAGGTTTTATGCCACTTGTGACAACCAGCAGCCCATAAGCCTCTTTGCTTGAAGTCTTCAATAAAACCCCTATGTGCTGGTTCTCCACCTTCTAATCTTCTACAATGTTGTACAGAAGCTGAGCAGAAGGTTTCTCTGGTTTGGCCGCCTTCATATGTTTCTGTGCCAAAGTGCATGTACTGTCACCCGAGTGGTGTGCAGGGTAAGTGGTGATTTGGTATCACTTCACATGGGAAAATTAGAGGATGGTGCTAGAAGAGTTGCAAAGATAAATGAGTGTTATACTATAAAGATACATATGGCTGCTGTCTTTATGAAGTGGTGCAGCAGCCCTATGCAGTAATCCTAATGAAAAAAAGGATTTGTACTTCAAAATTGCAAACTAAGGACTACAAATGGAACATTTCTTTGTTTAAACGTTTATAATTCAATCATATGAGGTTCATTTGTTAACAACAGCAATACTGTACCAATATGCCTGTTGCTCATCAACCCCATGTTGCTCCTAGTGGCGTCAAAGCAAGTGCCTATTTTTTCATTCTTGCTTTGAAACAACTTTTGCTGGCATAAAAACCATGTGTACTGCCAAACAGAACCTCCTGTAGGCTGCCAGTCCACATAGAAGGTACCAAATAGCCAATCACAGCCCTTATTTAGCACCCAGGAAACAAGAACCCAGGAACATTTTCATGCTTGCGTTGCTCCCCAACTCTTTTTACATTTGAAAAAGGTTGGGGATCCCTGCTCTAGGGTATTCTAATCTGGACCCTAACAGTGTTTTAATACAGTAATGCTTGTGATAGCAAATGTTGCTTCCAATATGTGCAGCAGGCGTATAAACAAGGATGTGGGACACTTTCCGAGACTTGTCCCTGGAGCTAATCTATCTAGAATCCCAGGACTGTCATTTGTATATAAGAGCTTATATCAGCACATCTGCAAGGATTCCTCTGGCACTCAAATCACTCCAACAAAATTTGTCTTCTCAGGAGAAGCCATCCAAATGGCCGTGTGCGGCAACAGGCAGCTGCATGTGTCCTCAGCATATTAAAATATAGAGATATATAGGGCTGCTGAACTAAGGGCTCCTGACAGAGCCAGGGAAACAAATGAATCACCGCCTATTCCTGAACATGCAGCTTCTCTTCTGCAAAGTACCCGTCAGTGATAGAGAGGAGAGGATAAACTTGCAATGCTCAATTTCCTATTTATCAGAAATTTACAACTGAGGGATGAGTTAATGGAAGATTGATGAATGATATGGCTTGCCAGGACATTGCTAAGTCCTTTCTCTACTGCACAATCAGTTCTGACTGCTCTGCACAATAGATAAATTACACCATCAGGTTGAAATCATTTTATGGGAGAGATAAAAGTCACCCACTAAACTGTCAGTAAGAAGCCGACTGTAAGATCTTATATTTGGTGCATGTCCCATCTACTCTAAACAGATATTTACATTAGTTTTGATTAAAGGGCCACTAAAGCCCCCAAATTACATCTTTGCAGTTATTCTACTATGGTATGCATGTCTTCAAAGAGGGATTTATTCTATACCTTTTAAGACACAAATATATCCCTTTCTGTCCCATTTTCATTAAGGTTTGATACTCCCAACAAGTTGGAAGTCCAGGATCATGAGCATGCTCAGATCAGTTACCAGTGATCATCCTGCAAGTTATTTGGGAATGTGGAGAGCAATGCACATTGGCCACAAAGCCGGTTGGCACAGTTGTAAGGAAAGAACTAGAAAAACCTTCTTTTACATGTATTGGGGCCTGGGAAACACAGATTTTGTGGGGCAGCAGTATTTGTTTAGCTAGGGCTGGATCTTTAGCATGCACACCCCTGCCTCACACCTTAGGAGAACTGAACTTGAACAATAGCTGAAAAACCAAACATTGTCCACCACTAATATAAAGCCTTGTGTCTCTTCTTGCACCACAGTAAGCACCTTTCTCTGCTATACCTGACTACCCTGGGCACGGGCCACTATGCTCAGTCTTCATTCTCTGTACCCCCTGTAGACAGCTCTGCCCTCATTTTGCCCACATCATTATCATCCAAAAATGCAGACTTGCAAAAATATGTTTGTTCCCACAATCTAATCTGTTCAGCGCAATAACTACATGCACATCCCCGTGTTTTTCTTTTAGTCAATACAGTCTATTTTACCCGAATTTCGACATTACTGAGGCTGCTACAAACCAGTACAACATATTAGCCTTAGCAATACGGATGCGGATACAGAACTGGCACATGATGTTTAGTTATATGCTTGGGGAACAGTTAAATAGCGTGTGGAAACAATGCACAATAAAATATGGGATGTTTGATCAGTAATGCCTTATCATTTTCAAGTGATTATCACCTTGCTCTGTAGAAAGGAGGGCCCACCTAAGAAGAGCAGCTCTCTTGTTTTAACTAATATCTTCCTTTTTTAACTCAGTCTTCATTTCCATAAATGCACTAAAGACACAAATTCTATTTAAGGCAAATTCCTCATTAAAGCACATCAGACGGCAGTCTAAATCGGGCCTTTAACCCTAATCAGGAGAATAAAATAATGTGTACAAGGACGGAAACCAAAAAAAAACTGGTAGCGTGATAATCACCATGGTTAAGGGGATGCACCACGCAAGATTGTATCCAACTTGATATTATAATTCAGTCCCATTGCTACAGACTCTTATTTTAATTTGAATATTGCAGAAACTGAGACATTTAAATAGAGAAGAACAGGTTTTACATAGTGGTCACATATCTAGCAACACAGGCAGCACTGCCAGCCCAATTCTGCCTCCTGCTGTTCCCTTTCCCTGTATCCACCTGTCCACCAGCCCTATTTAACCATAGATTAGTCACACTGATAAATACCCAGAGGGCCCAGATGTTGATAAATGTATCTAGGCAGCCCTGGCGTTGTAAGTGAGTCTAGTATGGTTCATCAGCTTAACGATATACCTTATAACTACCAGGTTCTTGGCATCGCATAGCAATGATGAGAGTTATGGATCTATCTATGGCAAGTTGGGATAGCTCAGGAGAAGCAATGCATACCCGACAACATTTGTATTTTAAAATAAGGGACAATTTAGACCACATTCCATTTGCTTAGAAACAACCCTGGTCCATTCACACACTGCTCACTTTCTGACAAAGACCTGGGAGCTTTTCATGGTCCATAACACAGGATTGAACATGAAAATAAGGACCATTTGGGAGTAAGGTTAAAACTAGGAAAGGCCACGGTAATTGCTTAGTCACAAACAGCTCCAAACCTTATAGACAAATGAGCTTTAAGCTGTCCATATCACATAACTTTTCTCATGTCTTGCCTGACCAAAGCAGCATAGGAAGAGTTCTATGTTTTTCTTGTAACATGGCGATGTTGTTGTTACAAAATGTAATATTATATCAGCAGTGAGTTGTAGTATTTCTATATCAGTGAACCCCAACCAGTGGCTTCTGACAAACATGTTGCTCTCCGACCCTTTGGATGTTAGTCTCACTGGGCCTTAAAGAAGAAGGAAAGCTATGGAAGCATTTTATTGCCAATAGATTAGCCACAATAGTGCAAGCTAAAAAGCTCTAGAAGCTCTCTGTTTGTGTAGGATAGCAGCTGCAGTATTAGCTTGGTGTGACATCACTTCCTGCCTGAGTCTCTCCCTGCTCACTTATAGCTCTGGGCTCAGATTACAGCAGAGGGAGGGGGGAGAGGAGCAAACTGAGCATGCTCACGCCCAGGGCAAGGTTTAGGGCAAAATCACACATGGCGTTTTTACATTGCGTTTTGAAAAACGCATGGTCAAGCGTAAATACGTCACATGCGTTTTTCATGCATTTTTCAGCACATAGGTTTCTTTTCCTAACATGCACTTCTCATTTTTATTGTTCCCTATAATTCCGCTGGCTACAAATAGAAAAGCTATTTACATGCAAAATGGAGCAGGAGTTATCGTCAATATGCAACGTAATTACGTCACCGGCCTAATACGCCATAAAAATGTATAAGTGTAATTTATCTTGCGATAATTTGGACGCCATATTTAAAGTGTGGTTTCAAACGAGCAGATTCCACAGAGTCTATTGCTTTGGCAGTTTCTAGACGTATTGGCGTTTCTGCTGAAAAATGCCAATACTGGCGTCCCCTGGCGGACTTCAGCTTGCAATCGCCCTGTGAGAATTGCCATAGTGCGTTTTTCCGTTAATTTCAGTGGTAGTGCAGTTTATGCGTATTTACGCCTGACGGAGCTTTTTTAAAAACGCAACATAAAAAATGTCCCGTCTGGCCTTGCCCTTAAGCTGAAAACAGGGAGTCTGATACAGAAGTCCATGTGTACACACTAGAAGGAAAGAAATGTGATGATTCGTTTGACAGAGGACTCAGAGCAGCATTACTTTGAGGTTTACTGGTATATTTAGGTGGACCATTCTGATGAGGCTTACTTAGTTTGACATTTCCGGTGCTTATTTTTTGAATTCCTGGCTTGGAGGCAAGTTTTGGTTGCATAAAGTGTCCTTCCAAACAGAGACTCCAGCTGCCATCCCACATAGGGGCTACCAATATCCAATCACAGCCCATATTTGGCATCCCAAGATTTTTCTTATGTTGCTCCCCAACCTCTTTTACATTTGAATGTGGCTCATGGGTTAAAATGATTATTATTTGAAGTATTGTGGAAAAACTTTCTGTCTGGTCAAAAAAAACACCCTCTCCTATTGAGGATAATGCAAAGTCAAAGGAATAAATTAAAGGTGTATTATAGGACCAATGTATTCAGAAAAGTATATAATTTATTTATAAAACAGAATTCTTAAAAGCTCGCCGGCCAGGTAACACAATAAATAGATATTCAGTAAAATTAAGATTTCCACTGTTTTACCGATTTTCACGATTAAACAGTTCAGAGGGAGTGGGGGACGCCCCAGCAAATCCCTTTGGAAACCCGTTTTTCATCTACAGCCTTATACAAATTAATAATCCAGAAGTACCTTCTACCCTATACCGATATACCAAATTGGAGAACTATAACTCACACCTTGAACACAAAATAACTTTTCTAAGTTGGAGAACTTTAACTCACAACCTTCCTTACTATTTCATAATTGGGTCAAGCACTTATCATAACCAAGTATGATTGTATACATTGTATATATACAGTATATATTGTATTATTAAAATTTAAACAAGCTACTATCCACCTGGAGTAACTTGATAATTGTTTTTATGTAATTTTACTGATTATCTATTTATTGTGTTTCCTGGCCGGCCATCTTTTAAGAATGCTGTTTGATAAATAAATTATATACTTTTTTTGAATACATTGGTCTTAAAATACACCTTTAATTTCTTCATGGGTTAAAATGGTCGGGGACCCCTGCTCTATAATATATCTGCATTTATGAAACATAGAGCATGTACAGTATAACAGAGATAATAATCATTCTCTTATCTCAGTGATCGAAAGAGAGCACTGCCGTTTTAACAGGATACAAACCGAAAACTTGACTTTTGCCTGATGTAACAAAAAATAATTATAAGATATTATTTACTGTGCCCTCATTACACATGTTCAATGGTTGCAGAGTTATTTGTTGAGGCAAATGTTATTGAAAGCAGACATTGTCCCCTGTATTCTTTATACAGTATGGCTGGAAACTGAGTGTACACACACACTTAAGTACATCTCCTACATGTATTTAAGAAAGTAATCTGAACTGATTGAGCCTGCCAATAACGCCAGCACCAAAGCCTGAACATTGGCTTCGCTTCCTCCTCAGTTTACAGCAATGACTGTATTACTGTAATGCTGAAGATGAAACTTTGGCACAGAAACTGTTGTGAGTTAGTATAACAGCGGCATCAAACTGCAATGAGCAGGGCAATACACTGAATTCCTGTGTTTGTTAATAGCCTACCACTAGCAGTGACCAGCAGTGACGTAACTAGAGGGGGGCGGGCCCTGGTGTGGGACGCGCAGCCGGGTCCCCCACCCCCCTCCGTATACTCGGAACCACCCTGGAATCAGCCCGGAATTTGTGGAGCTTGAGCTGCCGGGGGGCCCTGAGGGGGTGCGGGCCCTGGCCCAATCGCACCCCCTGCTCCCCCGTTAGTTACGCCACTGGTGACCAGAGCGAGAAGGCAGAGGTAAGAGGGGCCCTAATTCATTATTTGATGCCAAAAATGCAATGTTCCATTTTTGTAGAAATAAGAAGTGACATCATAGGACTGTGTATTAGGCAAAGCAATAAGCCTGTGGTTTTGTGAAAGAGAAAAGGGTATATAAAAGTGCCCAGGTTGTGGTTGTAATGTTACGACAGCTTCCTCTCTTTCCTTTTCATTCAGCTCCCTTGAGAGCACAGTGCCATTTGCACTACCAGCTTTCTGTAGTCATGCCCTATGTTGGTGGACAGTTGCACAATAAGAACATTGCACCCACACTTGCTCCAGATGCCAGAGCTCTTGCTACAGTGAGTTGGCACCACATCAGATAAACTGACAAAACCTATGGCTGCTTCATTTAAGTGATACCGGCAACATTTGAAAATATCCGCTGTTCCATTGTTGCAAGCAGGCCCGGACTGGCAATCTGTGGGTTCTGGCAAATGCCAGAGGGGCTGCTATAAGGTCCCATAGAAAGTCAGTATTTAGTGGGCTGGTGGGGGCTGTTTGGGCCTCTGTGTACCTGAAATGCCAGGGCCTATTTTAATTCTCAGTCCGGACCTGGTTGCAAGGACCACGTTTTCTATCTCAAGTATTTTTGCTTAATGGGATCTTCCTTGCATACGGGCAGTATGGTGAATTATGTGCTACAATGGCCTAATCCTGATCTCAATCCAGTCCAGACTTGGATAGAGCAGGGCTGGTTCATGCTACGCTGTCTCTAAAACCATAACCAGCAGTGACTGTAATAAAAAAAGTAAAGGGGCAGCTGGTTGCTGCATTCAATAGCTATTACATTTACAAATAACTTTAAAATGTGTAATAACGTTAGGGTTGCCACATTTAAGTTACGCTAAGTCCGTGCAGGACAGTGATGTTTTAAGGGGCAACCAATGGCATCAGGGGAAGGGTAGGGCTATGATGCAGCCTTTCTTGCAATTTTAAAGGGGAACTCCGGGTTCCAAAACAAAATTTGATAAAGAGGCCCACATAACACAGAAACCCCTAATATATCCATCACAGTTACCTCTTTCTTCGAAAAGTATGAATAAATGCCATTTTCTATGCTGAAATCCAGCTGTTTAACAGTTCTTCTCTTTCTGCATCATTTGAAATCCTGGCAGGGAAGGACGGACTAAACTAAACAATGATGTTACAAATTGTAACAGCTACTCCACAGCTTACAGACAGCATGCAGGAACTACACAACCCACAATGCATTGCACTGGGATGTTTCATTCCTTATTGAAATCACATGTGCAGGGAATTGTGGGGGTTGGAGGATGCAGGCTGAGGACAGCTGGCTGTTGACACAAAGTAAAAGTAGTCAGTCAGCTCAGCAAAGTAGTCAGACAGACCAGCAGGAGAGCAAGGGGCTAGGCTTAGGAAATTATTCCAAACTATTGAAAATCATGAAAAATCTGCATATTTTTTAATTGATGTATATTGCAAAGTTGCTTGAAATGATGTTTACTTTTCAAAAAGCTCAAGTTATATTTGTGTGGAGTTCCCCTTTAAATATAGGAAATTTAAACCTAAAAGCTATGTCATAAACGAAAACATCATCCTAAGCAACTTTCCAATATATATATATACATCTTATATCTTATACCATATATGTACATTTACATCTTCTTTGACCCTTGAAGCCACGTGGTAGAAATCAGTCACGTCTGTTTATTAGCTGGCTTCTGCTACACGGTTTCAAAAGTCAGGACCTGCAGTGCAGAGAATACAAAAATGATGTAGAATTTGCCAAGATTATGTTTACTGTATTATGTGGTTATATAAGGATGCTCTATATCATGACCTGGATGAATTTATAGATATATAAGGATACAGTGAAATGAGCCACATATTCCGCAGCTTTCTCAGTAACAGACACAAAGAAGCCTGAGTAGAGCCAGCTTAACTTGGCAGAGTTTTACAGAGCATATAGGCTTGGGTATTGTTTTTACTCCTTGAAATTATTTTCCAATAAAGCTTTATTACTTCTTTAAAGGGAATATGAGCCTACCATAAAAAGCGACCATAAAACTTTCCCAGTTCTACCCTCCGCTCGCTAGGCTGGCAGCCCAGAGTTAAATTATAGAAGCAAGAGAATTCTCCAATGAATATTGTACCTGCGACGGCTGCACCCAACTGTTGCCTGGCAACTCGCAAATAGCTCTCGTAAAAATAAAAAACAAATCTCCAGGGTGCAAAGGGTTAAGCACATAAAGTGCAAAATGTTAGACTTCCGCTGTGTCTTTATAGTAAAATCTCATCAAGTGAAAATGAAACAGCCTTCTCCCTATAACTGATAACAGCAGGTATCTATTCTCTGATAGTGTTGCCATTTGTAGGATCCAGCTGCCAGCACTGAAAAGCTGCCAACGGCATAGGGATGGTCTATGAAAGAACTGCATCAACTTTCTACAAGACAACTTTGTGCCATTAAGAAGCCTGTACAAAGAGCCTTGCCTGCCTTAATGGAGAACACAACATTAAAAACAACCCTAGCCATTCTAGGCTGTGGATCAGTGACATAATAGAAGTGGATTTGATGCCATAAAGAGGCAGGGCCAGGATGCAACAGGGATTGAAGGTAGACGGAACAACCAGGGGACTACATGACATTTACAGGCAAGTATATTGTCTGTAAGTCTGTAATGCCAGCCCAACCTTGGAAGATATTTTATTGGCTAAGCCAGTGAAAATAGTAGCCAGATGGCAACCCCAGTGACACCTGTCATTTTGAATAGAAACTGATTCTCTGCTCTCAATACAGACCATTTTTAGTCCAAAAATGCACAATTGCAATTTCATACATCTAAATGACCTCATTTCTCGCTAGCGAAAGAGATAGACTCTAGCGGTACTTCGCTCCCTTACGCCTGGCGAATATGCGCTTTGGCGAATGGACGCAACTACGCAAATTCACTAAGATGCGGATTTTACTGAACGTTACCTCCTGCTCCAGACTTGCCTTCGACACCTCAGACCAGGCGAAGTGCAATAGAGTAGATAGGAGTTCCTCAAAAACTAGTTGAAGATTTTTCCCAAATCCCTAAAGTCCCACATAAACTCTGGCGACTTTTCATTTTTCAGGGTGATAGGCTGCAAAAGATCGTGATTTTTTTTCTGGGGTACCCGGCTTCCCCCCTACATTTCCTAAAATATGGCACATAAACTATACACTGGGCTCATGTGTAGGGCAATATAACAACTCTATTATATTTTATTAAGGTTTCCTGGGCTTGTGTAGTGTAATGTATTTACTGAAACATATACGTCCATTGAACTTTAACTTCAAGCCGTATGCAAAGTAGGCAACGCTATCGCAACTTCTCTTCACTTGCCGCAGTAAGGCTAGCGCAACGTTCAGCACCCTTGGATTCTAGTGAATTAGTGTTGCTGGCGAAGTGTTGTGATGTGAGCGAAGCCGTCCCTGGTGAATTTTCAGAGGTTAGTGAATTTGCCCCTTAGAGAGAACAGATACATATTTTCTCATAGCTTGTCGGTTGTGCCCTGGCCATGCCATTTTCATCCCTGGCAATGCTACAAACACTATGTAGTTGACCTGCAGGCAGGTCAGAACTTTGATTCAAAATAGGCCCAACACAGCCCCAACAGCCCAAAAATAGTGACTGTCTATGGAATCTTACAGAAGCCCCTCTGGAACTTGCCAGAATCCACAGATTGCCAGTCTGAGCCTGCCAGTTGCTCAAGGGTTGGGCAGTTTGGGCAGTTGCTAGCCACAGGAAGATTCAGGCAGAACTTCACCTGCACCCACCCCACCCGCAACCTTACAGCCCTGTTCCTGCCTCCAATCCTCTGCTTTTATAGACTTGTGCCCCCAACCCTTCAGTGACATATGAGAGGGGCCTATAAATACCAAGGCTCACCATGTTAAGGTCGGATTAGGGTAATAAACGGGAGGTTACAGTCAGGTGTGGGTTGACTTTTTGTTGATCTGCACATCACTACTATGGAGATATTGAACACTGCAGCAAAAACTATTGAGTCTTTCGAAGCATTTTCAGTGGTGGGGGTTACAGGAGAAAGCCATCGGGAGTGGGGGACTGGCATGACTATGTGGGGGAACACGAGGTGGGACCAAGCCAGGAGACAAATACACACAAACATATCACAAAGTTGACGTTTGAGGGAGGGGTACAGAGCATTTCACTGCAGGCAAATGTCTCATGTGCCGTTGGCCTATGGTGGGCCTGTACTTTCCCTTCTGGTGATAAACTTTGATGTACTCAGATACTCCAAGAGAACCAAAATGATATATAAATACTAAGTTATAACCCCTCTGGAGCCACTGCTATTTATAGGTAGAAATGCTAGCCCTGGGTCTGACATGCACTTATGCCAAGCCAAGGAAATAACTCACTAAGAGGATCAAATCTCTCAGAAACGTCAGGCAGTGCCGTATTTATAATTATACAATTATAAAGGCCAGGCCCAATGTCTCTCAGCCCCAGTTGGTACTGCTTAGCACTGTCAGCTTGCGCCTACCAAACACTGTGAGTAGGGCCTGTCTTATCATTAAATCTCTTTGTCTGGAAATTGCATTGCCCTGACCTTTGCTACAGAGCAGCAGCCTTGCCTTACTGGGACTGAGCCGCTGGCACTAATACAATTCACTTAGCTGCCCACACACTGATCGGAAAGGGAGAGGTCGTGAGCTGTGTACAGATCTGTCTTCGTCTGGTTTCTATAAACCATTCAGAGCCAGACACATGGTACGGTGACAGACTAGGTACAAAGGGCCCACAAGGAAACCTTAGGAACACTACTTTCTCTTTCCACCCAATCTGATCATTACGTGATCCTCTTTCCTGCTCCCTTGTCCTCTCTCCTCTGTCTTCTCCCCATTGCACTTCTTTACGTGCACATCTTCCATTCCATTCACAGGCAAAAACACAGTGGTGTTACTCAAGGTCCACTCAGAACTTTGTAAATTGCACTTCAATTAAAACTAATTAAGATGGCCATAGATGTAACAATTACAATCTTTCTTGGAAAAGATCTTTCCAAGAAAGATCGTTAGTTTCAATACACACAGGTAGATATACAGGTAGAAACAATAGAATTCTACCTGTATCTGACAATTCAGCACTAACAATGGCCAATGTTTGAGTGCCTTGAAAGGCACCCGATCACAATTTTCCGATTTCCGATCAACGAGCCGACCGATATCCAAGTCTTCTGCCGATATCAATCAGCACATTTCCCACCATACACGCACCAAATATAAGACGAAAATTTGTTTTGTACGATATTATCGGTGCGTCTGTGGCCACCTTAACACTTATCATGAAAAATGCACCCTAAGTCCTCAGAAATAGGCAGAATCTGTGCAGAGCAGGGAGCACAAAGAAGGGCACGATTGTGAGGTCAGGGTCCCTGGAGCAGAAAACCTCTGGGTTGGAGTATTTGGAGTACACAGTAAATGGGGTACTGTACCCATCAAAATAGAGATAAACACGAAGACAGCTGGGGTCCCCATGTTCCTCACTCAGAGTGTATTCTCTGTACCCCTGGATCATAAAAGCAAAGTGACCTACCAGCACATGGGTAATGACTTTAAAGGGATTCTGTCATACTTTTTATGATGTAGTTTTTATTTCTAAATTACACTGTTTACACTGCAAATAACTCACTCAATATAAAATGTCATTCCTGAACCAGCAAGTGTATTTTTTTTAGTTGTAATATTGGTGTGTAAGTGCCATCTCGGGTCATTTTGCCTGGTCCTGTGCTTTCAGAAAGAGCCAGCACTTTAGGATGGAACTGCTTTCTGGCAGGCTGTTTTTTCTCCTACTCATTGTAACTGAATTTGTCGCAGTGGGACCTGGATTTTTACTATTCAGTGTTGTTCTTAGATCTACCAGGGAGCTGTTATCTTGTGTCAGTTTATCAGAGCTCAAGTGACAAGGGGCAGCTGGGAAACTGACAGATGTCAGATTTTAAAAGTTAAGTATAAAAAAATCTGTTTGCTCTTTTGAGAAATGGATTTCAGTGCAGACGTCTGCTGGAGCAGCTCTATTAACTGATGCATTTTGAAAAAAAAACAAAAACATTTTTTCCCATTTAAACATGTGCCTTCAGCTGCTCATTCCTTCATAGGTCATCATCAAGAACTGCCAGACCCCAGAAAATTTTAGTTAACCATCTCCATTAATTTATTTTAAATATTAAGTGCTTTTCGGCACACCTATAAATATAATGCACTCACGCTTCCCACTCCATTCATATCTGGCTCATTACTGGCTCTTTAAGTGATAACAAAGCCACTAAAAATGGGGTATATTTCCCCTTTACTGATGTCTTTTTATGAACACTCTTTCCTTTGATAAAAACGGTATAGTCTGCATAACGTGCCAAGAAAGATGATCTTTTTAAATCACTTTTATCTCTTAATTTTATGTTCATTTAATTGTGGAAGAAAAAATTTTACAAGCTTCTTATCCGTACCTTGGGAGAAGGAGTGTAATTTAGACAAATAAATGCCGGAATTAAAAAAAATAAAAAGAATTGGATAAAGCAGCAAATATAACTCAACCCTTTCAGCTGCAGTCTCTGTAGCAACGATGGTCCCATCATAAAAGTGTCCGTGATTTATTAAGCAATAAACATCTATTGCCGAATGCCATAACAATTCTTACTAGCCCATCCACAAGGTCCTGCTGATATCCAACCTATATTTTACTTATACTGTTACGAGAGGGGGTCGTTTAATTGCAGCTATATGAATATATTCAGGAGAAAAGGGGGAAAACAAATAAATGTTGGTGATGGGTTAAAGAGGATTTTATGTGCTGATTGTGTTCAATGCTAATATGTAATTACATCTATTAGAGTAACAATGATTGACAGTTTAGCACCTTCATGTATATATTCTACGCATGTTTATTACATATATTATACAGCATGGCTGGGCTTCCTACACTGGGATGTACAGCATTCTATAACTGTCTGGAGAGGTTAGATAGACTCTAGTGTAAATAAATGAATAATATGTTCCTGAATTCTTACAATTCTCCGAATGCACACAATCTCTGTAGGCAATGGTGGGGGGGAAGGGGGATTTGCGGCTGGAGAGGGGGGCCTGTGGGGGGTCGTGGAGGGGGGCAGCGGCCCTGATGTTGCAGGCTTGGTGGGCCAATACCCCCCCCCAGTCCAAAGCTAAGGTGTAGGGTAGGGGGTGGTGAAGTTCTGATACCTAGGGCAGCAAATGACTTCATTACAGCCAAGGTGAGAACATAGAGTAGGTGGAGCTTTGTTCAGGCAACATATAAACATGGCTGAACACTGCAGGGCAGACAGCAAACATGCTGAAAGAGAAACCAAGACTTCTGCTTCTTAGAAATAAAAGTTCACATGGGCAAGACAAAATTCAGTAATATATCAAATCAAATGAATCATGTTCATTGTTGGCGTTAGTGATCCTTTAAAGAAACAGTAACACCAAAAAAATGAAAGTGTGTTAACATAATGAAAATATCATGTACTGTTGCCCTGCACTGGTAAAACTGGTGTGTTTTCTTCAGAAACTCTATTATAGTTCGTATAAACAAGCTGCTGTGTAGCAATGGTGGAAAATGAAAGACTATATGGCACAGGTTAAATAGTGGATAAAAGATAACACCATTATGTTCTACAGAGCTTATCTGCTGTGTAACCTGAGCCTTTTCTCTTTTGAATGGCTGCCCCCATTGCTACACAGCAGCTTATTTATATAAACAATAGTAGTGTTTCTGAAGCAAACACACCAGTTATACCAGTGCAGGGCAACACTGCATTATATTTGTATTACTTTAAAGCATTTTTTGATGTTACTGTTCCTTTAAAGGAGACATATAGGATAAATGAATAAACCCTAATTTTGTAGGCAATTATGAGTAATATATGGTGTTGCTTTTACATGGTGCTCAAAATGTATGTTATCTTTAAAAATAGCCCCTTTATTAGAGCTCCCTATAGATGCTCTCTGGTCCCTGTCTGTGTTTCAAATGAGGGGTGGGTGTGTCCTAATGGTCTCGGCCAGAAGCACAGTAAGAGGGGGACAGCCAATCACAGCCCTTCAGTCACACAAACACAGGCAGGCTTCAGTTCCCTATCAGGTCCTGCTAGCTGCTGATTGGTTCCTGGCCTACAGTGCAGTGAGCTGAGAGCCGCCGGCTCCCCTGCACAGCCTGGGAATTCAGGGAGCAGGAAGTGGAAGAGAAGGGAGGGATTATTAGAGGTTTTGCACAAATATTCAATAAATCAGCCTGAAACACTTCTTTTTTTAAGGACAATTCTTCTATATCTAAATGAGTATAACGCACTGGTACACTTATTTTTTTACAGAAAATGTCTCCTTTAAACAGCTCCCCAGAGTGGAAAATGCAGAAATACATTATAATTGGTGATGCATTTGGCAAGGCCATTAACCCCCCTGGGAACATGATGCTCCCCAGTTCAGAAGTGCACTTCTTTAGTGTTATATGGGCTTGCCAGGATTTTTTTGGTCCCAGCTGACACATTTATGTGCGTGTAGAAAAACAGCGAATATCTCAAGGAAGCAGGGCTGGTTTTACTGCCGTGCTTGAAAGCAGAAGGGAATAAAGTCCTCGACCCAATCAGGCAGATAAAGGTCATTTGGCAGGAAGTTGCCCAATAAATGCAGAGTCAGTGTAGTTATAAATATAATAAGTATAGGAGTCGCTGCACGCAAAGCTCTATGGCCAGATGTATACAATGCTGTCCTTTGGTGCCATCACTGAACAAACACTGTGGGCAGCCTGAACACACACCGGGTGCGCCCAACTACCCACACCTGACTGTTTGGCAGGTAACAACATCACAGGGAATGCTAAGCAAATAAAAAAAACATCTATTGGGCCAATCAGATTTTTCACCTTGCCCCACTGAAAAGTAATACAATGGCATTTCCTGGCCATTCACAAAATGTGAAAGTAAAGAATGTGAAGTTCCTCGGCAAAACAGTGTTTTGTCATGCAATTCAGTATGACATCAACATTTCTCTTTTTTTTTAAATGAGAAACAGTGGCATAACTAGATGTTGCTGGGCCTCATAGCAAATTAAGGCCCCCAACATATTCAGAGGTTGTCCTGTTTTACCAATATATATTGAAATTGCTCATTAATTAGAGCCTCATGGGGCCCCCTATACCTCTTGGGCCCCCTGCAGTCACAGGGTCTGTTTCCACTATGGCACCAAATGGCCATGTCTATCAGAAAGTGCCCTGGGTAGGCACAAAATGTGTCAGGCTGTTTCTTTTTTCAACCTCAAGAAAATGAACCTTTTTTTGAATACTACTTTTTGGAATAGATCTCACACTGATGACCATTACAAACACATACTGTAACACTTTATCATCAGGCAAATATTTATTTTAAGTGGTGGTAGAAGAGTTAACCATCTCTGTATCTGCGAGTCAGAGAATACCCTGCTTTCCCATTTACCACATAACGAAGAATGAGTCTGCAATTAGCTCCTCTCTCCACTACTTCTCCTCCATGTGTGATCAGCCGCAAGCTGCGTACAATGTGCAATGTGTGACACTTTCTGCAAAGCTGGGCTTTCTTGCTACAACAGTTTCCTCTTTCATTTTAGCACCATGGCAGCGCTGGAGTCAGGGTGTTTATCAGCTACAAAGGTGCAACTTGTACTGGCAGTATCATCAGCATACAAGAGGGTAAGGAGAATCTAGCTAGAAGTTGTGGGGCAAACATGGAAGGCTATTGCTTTCAGTGAAGTAACTACCAGGGGTGAGATCGCACCTGGGCCTGCACCCACTTGGGGCCCACCGGAGATTTGATAAATCTTATCGCAGCACCTGGGCCTGCACCCACTTGGGGCCCACGGGAGATTTGATAAATCTTATCGCAGCACCTGGGCCTGCACCCGGGCCGGCCGGTGACTAGTTAAACCACTGATCCCTCTAAAGGTCATACATGTAAAGATCTGCTGGTTTGGTGACCTCGCCAAATAAGCAAAACTCTCCCTGATATGCCCACCTTGAGGTGGGCAATATTGGACTGATAACAATGTTGAGCAGGGCTGCCATCAGGGGGGTACAGGGGGGAGAGTTGTAGGGGGCCCGAGGATAAGGGGGGCCCCGCCACACTGCACTTACTTGATTAGCCGGCCCCCTGCTTTCTGAGAGCTGCCAACTTAATGGGGGGGCCCTGACCACAAATGTTTTTTTATTTTTTATAAACATGTGGGAACCCTATTCACCAATGTTTTGGTTTTTTTAACTGTGTGTGGGGGTGGATCTGTAGGTGAGGCTTGCGGTGGGCCCAGAAAATTTTGTCGTTTGGGGCCCCGCGATTTCTGATGGGGGCCCTGATGTTGAGCATATGGGCGGTCGGATCAAGGACGGCATCAACAAACCGATGCGGCCCTCGATCCGACGGGATTTTTAACCCTACCCGATAGACATCTGGCCAACTTTTGGCCAGATATCAAACGGGGGAGACCGTCGGGGGGCCCCATACAATGGGCAATAAGCTGCCAACTTAATCTTTCGGTATCTTATATCTGCCCATGTAAGTCCCCAACCAGTGGCTCATGAACAACAATTTGCTCACCAAAACCCTTTGCTGTTGCACCCAGTATCCTCAAAGCAGTTGCTTATTTTTACATTTCTGATTTGGAGGTATAAAGTCCAGGTGTACTGCCAAAGAGAACCTGCTGTAGTCTGCCAGTCCACACAGAGGCTAAACAATAACCAACTACAGCCCTTAATGGGCACTCAATGCTTGTGTTGCTTGTTTTATATTTGAATGTATCTCACGGGTTAAAAAAAAAACAAAACAGATTGGGGACCCCTGCTCTAAGTGATGCCAAATGCTTACTCCTCGTGTAATTGTAAACTACAAATCCAAAACCACAGGCTTGTAAAGCATTATGGGAATAGCAGATACTTTAAATATTCATTATTCACGCTTTATTTAAATACTTTTTGCCCCGATGGATACGTTTCCTCTACAGTAAATCGACTAAAATGCAACATATACAATACTGTATTTTACTTTAAAATACTGTACTGCATTATAATACAGTGGAGGTCATTTATCAACACTGGGCAAATTTTCCCATGGGCAATAAACCATGGACACCAATCAGATTGTTGCATTCATTGTTCTACTTACAGCTGGCTTTAAAAAGCTAATCACTGGTTGGTTGCTATGGATAACTGCCCATGGCCAAATTTGCCCAGTGTTGATAAATGAGCCCCACTGTATTGTACTTTACTATGCAGGTACTTCTACTATACTGTACTTATATACCATACAACATTTGAATAAACCAAACTTTACTTGCATACAATACTGTACTTTAATATACTAAACTGTGTTTATATACTATACTGTATTATAATAAACTATACTGTATACTATAATATACTATACTGTACTATAATAGACTATTCTGTAATATAACATACTATACTATAACATACAATTCTGTCCTGTACTAGACTATATATACTGCACTATAATATATTGTACTTATACACTACACTGTGCTGAAATATACTAATTCTATGTATTATATATGTATAATTTCATTAAAAACATATTCTAAGAAATGCTGCTGGCTCAGTGCCACCCTCCCTGTTACGACGGACCTCTACAATACTGCTGCTCTATGAAAGAGTTTCTGCAGCAGCTAAGCGGTGAGAGGAAAATGCTGTTTTCACAGTATGGGGGGGGTCTACGAGCAATTTGTTTAATACTGTAACAATGTCAAATTCATATCCTACAAGTCTGGCACATGTTTTGCAGAACACATGAATAAAAAGAACATGGTGTGTGGGTGAGGGGTGCCCACCTATCTTGGCATACTCCGGCTGTAATTAAACAATGCCTGCTCTCTGTGGGCTCAGTTACAGCTGCAGAACAGCTGAAGGAACAGGCACTTTTACATTCTAAGGACACAAATAGGATTCTCTTGCAGCCCACTACAAACCTGTCCAACTGAGTGTAGCAGCTGGGGGATTTCATTTGTTAGTAGCTGTCAGTTGTTGGCTTGTAGCTGTCAGGTTTATCATATCCTAGCCTCTGCCTAATACTCCACTGGTCCCTGTGCCCTTACTCTCAGCACCTGCCTTTCTTCCCAAACACAAATGCAGTTTGCCCCTTATTATCTCAAGGTGTTGGAAAGTCCCAGGTGCCCAGGGGAAAGTTGAAGGCCAGTGACAGTGTTCAGGAATGAGAGGGAATTATCAGACAATAGGGAACAGCACATCAGCGCTCTCCTCCTTACCTGGAGCCCCACAGTCAGCGCATACAGTATTGCCTGGTCTCCGTGTCAGCTCAGTGACGGCTCTCTTATTCCTTTCTTCCGCCATGGTGCCTGGTATCCCCTCACTCTGCGACCCCTCCTGCCTCGTACTCAGCGCGCAGATCTAGACGCGGGGGGACAGCAGGGAGGTGCTCATTGCTGCAGGTGCAGTCGTCTGGGAAGCAGGAGCGTCTGCCTGTCACAAAGTGCCGCCGGGGGACTCCTCCTCTCTCTCCCATTCAAAGTGGACTCTCCTCTCGCAACCCCTGATACTGCTCTGGTTCCGCATTTCTCAACACATTACAAGAAACTCATGTCCTCGTCTGGCGCCCTCTGCTGTTCCGCGTGGGTACTGCAAGGCTCGGCCGCATGAGATCACTATACAGTGGAATGCGCTTACTATGGATTTAAAGGGGTCGTTCACCTTTATATTAACTTTTAGTATGATGTAGAGCGTGAAATGCTGAGACAATTTGCCATTGGTTTACATTTTTTATTATTTGTGGTTTTTCAGTTATTTAGCTTTTTATTCAGCAGCTCTCCAGTTTGCAATTTTAGCACTCTAGTTGCTAGGCTCCAAATTACCCTAGCAACCATGCATTTCTTTGAATGAGGCTGGAATGTGAATAGGAGCGGCCTGGATAGAAAGATGAGCAATAAAAAAAATAATACTTTTTGCCAGTGTCGGACTGGCCCACCGGGATACCAGGAAAAGTCCCGGTGGGCCAAGGTGTCAGGTGGGCCCTCTTGCTGCTAAACATTTGGCCTATTTCATGGCTATTACCAAATTCTATGAGAACAAAGAGTCTAAATAGATGGAATAATAGATTATAGTATGTAAAAGAAAGAGACTAGGAGAATAGAGGTTGAGTGAGGAGAGGAACAATAATAGTACTGAGAGTGGGCCCCTGGTCTATGGTTTTTGGTGGGCCCCTAGTCAAAGGTTTTTGGGTGGGCCTCTGGTGTCCCAGTCCGACATTGATTTTTGCCCCGAAGGATGTTTCCTCTACAGTAAATCTACTTAAATACAACATATACTATACTGTACTGTATTTTACTTTAAAATACTGTACTGCATTATAATACAGTGGAGGTCATTTATCAACACTGGGCAAATCCATGGCAACCAATCAGATTGTTGCATTCATTGTTCTACTTGCAGCTGGCTTTAAAAAGCTAATCACTGATTGGTTGCTATGGGTAACTGTCCATGGGCAAATTTGCCCAGTTTTGATAAATGAGCCCCACTGTATTGTACTTTACTATGCAGGTACTTCTACTATACTGTACTTATATACCATACAACATTTGAATAAACCAAACTGTACTTACCTACTATACTGTACTTTAATATACTAAACTGTGTTTATATTCTATACTGTATTATAATAAACTATACTGTACTATAATATACTATACTGTACTATAATAGACTATTCTGTAATATAACATACTATGCTATAACATACAATTCTGTACAATTTTCTGGATAGAAAGATGAGCAATAAAAAGTAGCAATAATAATACAATTGAAGCCTTACAGAGCAGTTGGTTTTACATGGGGTCAGTGAATCAGAAGAAAAAGGCAAATAATTAATAATCTATAAAAAAAAAAAAAAAATAATGAAGACTAATTGAAAAGCTGTTTATAACTGACCATTTTATAACCTACTAAAAGTTAACTTAAAGGTGAACCACCCTTTTATCTGGCAAACAAAACGATTTTTTTTTGGGCAGGGGGCAATGTGTCAAATCCAATCTTACTATTGACATGTAGTATCATGACTATGCTATAGGCAGTGGTGTAACTAGAAATGAGTGGACCCTACAGAAAATAATTTGTTTGAAAATATTTTTTTTTAAAGAAGATATTCTTCATAAAACCGATTAAATCTGTCAATGTTCTACTGGCACCTGCACTTGCAGTCACAGAGTCAACTTTGCTTCCTCTACAGTTACTAACAAATACAGTATTTATATTATTCATTTATTTGCGGCACACAGCAGATTTCAAGCCTTGTAAGTGCTTGAAACTGGTCCGTGTTGCAAAAAAGGTGGGAATAGCTGTGTTATCCTGTGGCTTTTTGCAACTGGTTTTCATTTTTTATTATTTGTGGTTTTTGAGTAATTTAGCTTTTTATTCAACGACTCTCCAGTTTGTAATTTCAGCAATCAGGTTGCTACGGTCCCTTTAAAACTGTAGAAGCCCATGGGATATACCACGTGGCCGCCATCAGAGAGCGACTGGCAGGATTTCTATCATGGGCCTTGGTAAATTTGGATTCCCAGACTGCCAGCAAAGGAACTGGGCTTCCATAAAAATTAGTGCAGAGTTCCTAAATATCAACCTCCCAAAAACACAGAGTGTGGCCTTGCTTGGTATATTTCTTGAGCAGGGAGACAGGGTGATTGAAAAAAACTCTTCCACTAATCCAGTCACAATGGCAATTGTAACTCTCCAGAGAGGTGACACCTGAAACTCACAGGGGGTGATTCTGTGGGATTACTGCGATAGGATTACTAAAGTATAAAAGTTGCGAGTTTTATACTGTACCTCGGAGAAGCCACACCATGTTTATACGGACTCCCCAAGATACACAAGGAAGGAGCCTCACTAAGGCACTTTGTCAGCAGCATAAATTCAGTGACATACAGCATCACAAAATTCTTGGCTAACATCTTATCCAGTTGGTAGGCAAAACAGTTCATCATATCCAGAATGCCAAAGCGTTTGTAACCAAGATTTCATGGCGTTTCACTAGGGGCAGAAGCAGGTCCGGACTGAGAATTAAAATAGGCATTTCAGGTACACAGAGGACCAGTCAGCCCACATAGAGGCCCAAACAGCCCCCACCAGCCCACTAAATACTGACTTTCTATGGGACCTTATAGCAGCCCCTCTGGCATTTGCCAGAACCCACAGATTGCCAGTCCGGGCCTGGGCAGAAGAAACAATGGTATCATATGATGTCATTTCATTGTTCACATGTATACCTACGGCAGAGGCAATTGAGACTGTAAGAAATCGACTGCAACAAGATAACAAACACCATTAGCAGCAGAACGAAGCTCAGTCCTAACCAAGTATGTTTGTTACTTTAACACCACATACTTCAAATACAAGAACTGTTTTTATAGACAGAAACATGGCTGTGCAATGGGTTCTCCAGTCTCTCTCATTATAGCAAACTTGTACATGGAGGAATTGGAAAGGAGGGTCTTACTTACATTCCAGGGTACTACAGCGAGTCACTGGTTCAGGTATGTAGATAACACTTGGGTTAAAATCAGATCCAATGAAGTGGTGGCCTTTACAGAACACATTAACTTAGTGGACAATAACATCAAGTTCACAAGGGAAGATGTCCACGAGAACAAACTTTCTTTTTTGGACTGTTTGATATGCATCCAAGAGGGGGGTAACTTGATAACGGAAGTATATAGGAAACCCACTCATACAGATCAATATCTGTTGTTTCAGTCCCATCCTCTGGAACACAAACTGGGTGTCATTAGAACTCTGCAGCACAGGCTGGAAAGTGTGACAACTAGGCTTGCCACCTTTTCTGGAAAAAAATACTGGCCTTCCTATATATTTTTGTTTTTTCCCTATTAATAACATTGGGATCAATCATCATTTTTACCGGCCAGGCCTATAAAATACCGACGAGGAGGCAACCCTAGTGACAATTGATACAGAGTCCAAGGACAAGGAGCATAAACATCTCAGAGGAGCTTTGAAATTTTGTGGCTACCCAGACTGGGCCTTTGTCAAACAACAGCAACCAAGCCCAACAGGAACACCAAAATACGTAGTAGGCGAAATATAGTCATCACATATGTAGCTGGAGTGTCACAGAAACGCATACTAAAAGTGTACTTAAAGGTAAACCACCCCTTCAAAAACTTTAACAAATAATTAATAAAGGCCAATTGCAAAGTTGCAAGGAATAGGACGCTCTGTAAGAGACTAAAAATTAGAACTTAAAAGTGAACCACCACTTTATCAAACAGGGACAGAGGAGTCTCAATAATGGAAATTGAAGGCCCACTGTCAGATCAACAGGGGCACTGCATTGGTGCAGTGTGGTCTGCAGAAGGTGGTAAAACATTTTCAGTTCCTCCAGTACTAATAAACAGTCCTCTCTATGCAGAATTCTTCATAGGAAATATACAGCTAAACTGGCCGCATTTTTGAATGTTAAGGTGTCAGAGAAATTGAGGCTTTTTTTTTTCTATATCTATATATTTACTATCATTTTATTACACTTTAGTATATCTATTAATTTCCAATGGATTTCAGGCTTTGTTGTATCAGGTTGTCGACATCGTCAAACGGGCGGATCTCTACGTCTATGGCCACCTTAAGATAAATCCTGGAAACTGATTTGTAATAGAAACACATTTGGAACAAGACTGACAACTTGTGGTTAAATATGGGTGCTACAATTTATGTGTTACTCATAAGCACCAGAAGCTGGATTCTCATGATCAATGTGGTGGTTTGCCTTAAAGTTAACTTTTAGTATGTTATAACATAGATAGATTCCTTTATTTTTTTTATAATTTTTTAATTATTTCTTTTCTTCTGACTCTTTCCAGTTTTCAAATGGGGATCATTGACCACATCTTAAAAAAACAAATGCTCTGTAAGGCTACACATTTATTGTTACTGATACTTTTTATTACTCATCATTGTTATTTAGTCCCTCTCCTATTCATTTCCATTCTCTTATTCAAATCAATGCACGGTTGCTATGGTAATACTCAGTCTCGGAATATCACATTATACTAAAAGTTAATTTAAAGGTGAACAACCCCTTTAACTTTTTTTCAGTTCAGTTGGTTTCAGATAGTTCACCAAAAATAAAGATCTTTTTCAATTACTTTCTATTTTCCGTGTGTCACTGTTCTTCTAATACTGAAATGTAAAGTCCAAGTTTTACCTTCTAATGCAGCTCTGGGAAGGGGGGGTCACCGACCCTGTAAACTGTTCTAAATTGATACATTTAGTTGATACATTTCTTCTTTGTCCCTGCTGAGCAGAATCTCTGGGTTTCATTACAGGCAGCTGTTAGAATTGATACAATAGTTGCTAATACTCCAGAGATGCTGCTGAGAAATGTATCAACTAAATGTTGCGAAATTGTAAAATTCTGCACTTGAATTACTGAGCTGCCAGACTGAAACACCAGAGACAGGAAGGTTCAACTTTAAACTTAGATTTTGGAAAACTGTTAAAAAATAAAAGATGGATACTATTTGAAAAAAGTCTTTGTTTCTGGTGAAAAATCTGAAAACAATCGACCTGAAAAAAGTGTTTGGAAGGTGAACAACCCCTTTAAACAACAAAAATGGTGTTTTAATGAAATCAGCGAATTTCAGTTCCAAAGAGGTCTTATTCTTCGGAATATTCTTGTATTTCTAGATTAAAGCAAACATTTCTTTCACAATCATTTCTTGAGAATTGGATATTATACACTTTGCATATTTGTATGTGGATTGGCATTTTGTTGAATTGTGCTTTTTTGAGAGAACACTTAGGCAAGGATTTACAATGAGTATTGGCTTGCAAAATAGAATACAAAATGTAGAGTCCTGCACGGGTCCATTTTTTGGAACCCGTACCCTGCAATCCCCAACCCAGACCCGCAACCCGCATTCTTACCCGCTTGGACCTGCTTCCCATCCCAACCCACAAGTACCTTATCCGCAACACGGACCCGCGACCCTCTGACCTCAAGAATCAGGAGGTGCTGGCATTGTAAACCGGAAGTGACATCACTGGAAGTAGGCGTGATCGGAAAAAAATAGTAAATATTGATATTGAGAAGACCCGTGGCCGACCTGCAACCCCGCAGAACCACCGACCCGCATCTATACCAGCACCGGGAACTTTTACCCACAATCCGCAGGGTACCGCAGGATTTTGCGGGTAACCTGCGGGTACCCGACCCGCTTCAGGACTCTAACACGAGGCACATGCTTTAGGAAAGAAACTGATGTTTGTGTTTGCATATTTTACAAAGAGGTGAAAGCATTACAGTCAATAATAAGACTTGTTAGATAAACCCAATTAGTATGATTCAGTGTCTCCATAGCTGACTGAAGATGATATGGGTATCACACAATCAATCTGTATATATATACATATAATACACAAAAGCCATGAATATCTTGTAAATGATATCCTTATAAACGGTGAGTAATGATGTCATCAGTTATAAACGGTGAGTAATGATGTCATTTCTGTCACATGACTCACTGAAACTTGTGTATTATAATAAATAAAGTACCCCCTGTTGCAAAATATTAGATATTAGAAGTTACCTCGGAGTTCCATGACCTGTATAAACACACTCGGCCTTCGGCCTCGTGTTTTTATATGGTCATGAGACACCCCTGTAACTTATAATATCCTTATAATTTAGAAGAGGGGGTACTTTATTCACTATATGTACCATTCATATTGCCTGTGCCAGATATGGAACGTAAACAAACCCCAGAGTTTATAGAAAGCAGTCTGCAATGAATTATCTATTAATAAACATTCTTCAAAAATACATATGATAGTAATTCCAGAGTCACTTGCTGCTTCTATACGCTGTTGTTTTTTTTCTGATTTATCATCATTCATTAGGTCTTTGAAACCAAGTTTCTGCAGAGGTTCCTTTGCCATTAACTGTAAAATGAATATAGCACAATATCAAAAAAACATAGAAATGCAACGTTTCACCTGGTCTTCATTATTTATTTATTTTTTATAGTTTTTTCATTATTTGCCTTCTTCTTCTGGCTCTTTCCAGCTTTAAATGGGAGTCACTGACCCATCTAAAAACAAACGCACTGTAAGGCTACACATTTATTGTTATTGCTACTTTTTATTATTCAACTTTCTATTCAGATCCTCTCCTATTTATATTCCAGTATTTTATTCAAATCAGTGCATGGTTGCTAGTGTAATTTGGACCCTAGAAAGCAGATTGCTGGTTTCTGGAGAGCTGCTGAAGCCAAATAACTCAAAGACCACAAATAATAAAAAATGAAAACCAATTGCAAATTGTCTCAGAATATCACTCTCTACATCATATTAAAATTAAATTTAAGGTGAACAGCCCCTTTAAAGGAACAGTAACACCAAAAAATGAAAGTGCTTTAAAGGAATGACAATATAATGAACTTTTTCCCTACACTGGTAAAACTGGTGTTTCCTGGCCTCTCCATATCAGCATTACAATCGGGAGGCCCCTCCAATCCCCACCCATAGACCAGACCGTCCCTCCCAGGTATCCCAAGAACACCCCCACCTTGTCTTTTTTCTTTATGTCCTACGTTCAAGACTGTCTCATGGTCATACTTAGCTTGGCTTATCTTCCCTGGTTTGGCGATTTGCCCTTCTAGGTGAATCCTGGCAGAGAGTGCCTCACTTTCCTCCCTCTCTCGCAAAGTTAGGGATTTGGCAAGTGTCTATGCGGGTGACACCCCCAGGTTTTTACTGCCATGGTTGTCCCGTGCTGCTCTTCAAGAGGCGTGACATGGAGGTGTCCATTCTAGGTTGCCTGTGTTGCAAGGAATCCATTCTGTTCTTCCTTATCATTTAACTTGCTCCCTTATCCTAAATGGCGCCTGAACTACCTATATATCAGCGTGCCACTCGCAAGCGTTCAATGGAGAATCCGGTGCTTCAGTGCGAGTCCCAAGTCTCACTGGACCGGCGGTCATCTTGGATTGGGGGCAGGTGCGGAACCTCATGTCAGTTCCGGACCGCGATCTTTAAATTTGGGGGTGTTTGCGCCTGCCTCTTCTTCTCCCTGTTTGCTCGTGCACCCCTGGGAGCCCTGCCTGCCAGTTCGTGTCCGGTCTTTTCTCCCGTCTCTGTGGGTAAGCATTGCATATGCTCTGCATGTGCTCCTATAACCTGTCTCTCGTTCTCTGCGTAGCATAATGATTTGATTCATTGCTCTTCTTGGCTCAGGTTCTCTTGTCCTGGATATGGATTCCTCAGCCTCGATTGCCTCTGCCCTCCAAGCTAGGTAGGTCCCTCTATTCTTTTCTCTTCCATCCTAGCTTGCCATAAGATGGATTGTCAAGGAAACGGGGTATTGAGAAGACTCACCCAGCCCCTACAGAATGCATAGGTTGCTATAGAGCTCCTCTGCAGGGCAAAAAGTTTTGCAGTCAGTGCTGGAGGGATTTCTGCAAGTCTGACTCTAGTCCTTCGGGTCCTGTACCAACTCACCCTGTGGAGGATCGACCCTTGACCTCACAATCTGGCTTTGCCTTGGATATAGTGGATGACTCCTCAGAGGATGATTGCTCTTCTCCAAAAGCTCTCTCTGACGCTTTTTTAGATTCAGATAAAGTAGATTCTTCTTCTATGGACTCTTTTGACTTATCCCTAGACTCCCCTATGATCAAAGTAATCAGACAGACCCTAAGGGTAGAGGAGGAAGGGGACAAGACCCTTAAAGTCCTGCCAACTCCATCAAGGAGTCGTCAAGTTTTTCCCCTCTTCCAGGAGGTCTCAGACCTCATCAAGGCAGAATGGCAAAAGACAGCAAAGAAAGTGTCCTTTCTCTCACAAGGCACAAGATTTTCCAAACTGTATCCCTTCAAGGATTCAGAGGTGAAGGATTGGAATGTACCTCCTTCTGTTGACCCTGCAGTCATTCATTTAGCCAAAAAGACCACCCTCCCAATTGATGATAGTTCTGCCTCAAAGGATCCCATGGACAGGCGTCTCGACTCAGACCTAAGAAAGAATTTTGTGTGTCAGTGGCAGCCTGTAAGCCAGTAGTTGCCTTAATATCTGTGGCAAAGGCTATGTCCTTCTGGATAGACAACATTGACCGAGCCCTAGCGTAAGGCGTTGATAAGAAGGAGATCTCCTCCTAGCAGAGCTTAAGTTGGCCACTGGTTTCATCTCAGAGGGAGCTGTGGACTTAACCAGGTTGGTAGCTCGCTCTATAGCCATCTCAGTGGGGGCTTGCCGGGCTCTGTGGCTCAGGTCTTGGTCAGCAGAGATGTCATCCAAGATGAGTTTCTGTACTCTTCCCTTTGAGGGTCGTCTTTTTGGCACTAAACTAGATGATGTCATATCAAAAGCTTCTGGAGGAAAAAGTCTGTTTTAACCTCAGGGAAAGAAAAATCAGAAAGCCGTGCCTTTTAAATCCTCCTTTTTAAGGGACTCAGGAAGACCTAGGCCCTCTCAACAGTCTTCCAGACCACATGGAGAAGGCGCAAAGCCTTTCCCATGGAGGAAGGGGAGCACATCTTTCCACCATCTCAGACCAGTGGGTACTGGACATCCTAAGAAGGGGATTTTTCCTAGAGTTCAATTCAATTCCTCCGGAAGACCATTTCGTAGTCTACTCTTACCCCAGAGCAGGGCCAAAAAGAGAGGCATTGGACCATCATCTAAGGTATCTTAGTTCAGAATTTCAAAATGGAGTCCATTTTCTCGATTATTGCAGCAGTGCATCCCGGGGATTGGCTACTCTCCATAGATTTAAAGGATGCCTATCTGCATACCCGGTGGCCGGATCTCATCAACGCTTCCGTCACTTCGCAATTGCAGGAAAGCACTTTCATTTTCGATGTCTGCCCTTCGGGTTGTCCACAGCCCCAAGAGTTTTTCAAAGGTTTTAGTCACCCTGATTGCAGCTCTGTGACTGGAGGGCATTCCCATTTGGCACTACCTCAATGATATCCTTGTCTCAAAAAAACAGAAAAGCACCCTGATCCATCACCGAGTTATCAGTTTTCTGGAAAACCATGGGTGGTTAATATATGTGGAGAAGAGTCAACTAACCCCCATCCCAATCCCTGGTTTACTTGGGATCATGGTTCAACACTCAGGTAGGATTAGTCTCCCCCCCCCCAGAGGGTCAGTACCCTTACCAATCTGTCTTCGAGCTTCCAGATCAAGAACTAGGTCTTGGCCAAAGAATTGATGTCCTTGATAGGCTCCGTGGCCTCCACCATTCCGGTAACAAAATGGGCAAGATGGCACATGAGACCAGCTCAGTTCGTCTTGAGACAAGTGGGAGAAGGACTGGAACCAGTTAATCCCTCTTTCCCAGGCTTTCAAAGACTCGATTCAGTGGTGGATGTCCGAGAGAAATCTGGTACAGGGTTTTCCTCTATATCAGCCTCAATGGAGAATCTTAGTCATGGATGCCTCGAATCTAGGCTGGGGAGCACACCTGGGTTCGCAGTGGATTCAGGGAACGTGGCCGTCACAACAAGTCAATGTTCCTTCGAACGTAATAGAAATAAGAGCAGCAAAACTAGCCTTGTTTAATTTTACCAAAATTTTTCGGGAATCAGCAGTCAAGCTTTTGACAACATTTGTGAGCTACATCAAAAAGCAGGGGGAACCAGGAGCAGATCTTTACTTCTAGAAATCCAGCTGATCCTGGATTGGGCAGAGAAGAATCTCTGCTTGTTAACAGCAGATTACCTTCTGGGCATAGACAATCAGAAGGCAGATTTTCTAAGTCGCAACACCGTCTCGAGCCAAGAGTGGTCTTTGAATCAAGAAGTCTTCCAGATGCTGGGAGAAAGATGGAGGTTTCAGGAAATCGACCTCTTTGCAACAAGTTCCAACACAAAGCTTCCAGTATTCTTCTCCAGGATGTTTTCCCCTACAGCGAAAGGGCTGGATGCTCTTTTTCACCCTTGGTCATTCAATCTAGTTTATGCCTTCCCTCCATTCCCTCTCATCCTCAGGGTCCTTTTGAAGACCATTCACGACAAGAGCAAGTTGATTCTGGTTGCTCCAAATTGGCCACGCAGGCCTTGGTACCCGCTGCTCCTCAGATTATCGGTGGGTCCTCCTTGGCCTCTTTCCAGGAGAAAGGATTTGTTGAGCCAAGGTCCTCTTCTGCACCCAAACCCAGCAGCTCTGTTCCTTGGCAAGGTTAGGGTTACCTGAGAAAGTAGTGGAAACTCTGCTCAAGGCAAAGAAACCCTCTGCCTCCTCTACCTACTACAGAGTATGGGAATCCTTCCTGTCTTGGTGCTCCAGGAGTCAAGACACCTAGGAAGAACCTTCTCTTTCCCAAATTCTGGGGTTTCTCCATTCCAGTCTAGACAAAGGCCTGCAGTACAGAACTCTTAGGGTCCATGCTTCTGCTCTCTCAGCCCTATCGGGAAAGGCTTGGTTAGAAGAGCCTTTGGTTAAAAGATCCTTCAAGGCAGCTCTTAACGTTCGTCCTCCTGCGAATAAAGTACTTCCAGATCGAAGTTGTTTTAAAATCCTTATCCATGTCACCTTTCGAACCCCTGGAATCCATCTCTACCTGGTGTCTCGCTCTCAAAACTCTATTCCTGCTAGCCATAGCCTCGGCATGCAGGGTAGTGGAATTCCAGGCTCTTTATTGCTTTATCCTTCATGACAGAGTGATTCTGAGACCGGAAAAATCCTTTCTCCCAAAAGTTTTCTCAACATTTCATTTAAAGAAAGAAGTGGTCCTTCACATTTTTTCTGAGAATATGCAGAACTCTGAGAATCTCCCAAAGATTGACCCAGAACGTTGCCTGAAACGCTACCTGTAAGTGTCAAATGCCTTCAGAAAATCCAGTAGATTGTTTGTCATCCCAGCCGGCAGCAGAAAAGGTCAGGTTGTCCACCAGTGTCCACCATCAGCAGATGAATGTCTATATGTATCTCAAAAGCCTATCAAGCTCAAGGCAAGCTAGCACCTGAGAGTTTAAGGGTACATTCCACGAGGGCTGTTTCTACCTCATGGGCAGCTTTGGCGGAGGTGCCTACGATGCAGATATGTGAGGTTGCTTCATGGTCCTCAGCCCGAACCTTTATGAAACACTATCATCTGGACCTGCCTTGTTCCAGCAATCATGCATTTGCAGCAGGAGCCAATCTTGCATTCTCCTCAGTAAATTAATTTCAGCAGTTTGGTTTACTGTGTTTTTTCCCACCCATTGGGATAGCATGGCTTGGTATATCCAATTGTAATGCTGATATGGAGTGGCCAGGAAAAGGGAGAATTATTTTCATACTTACCATAATTCTCCTTTCCTGGCCACTCTCCATATCAGCATTCCCCACCCCTTCAGAACTACAACTTGGTATAAGACAAGGTCGGGGTGTTCTTGGGATACCTTTATAACTTTAAGAGGGAGGTACAGTCTGGAATATGGGTGGGGATGGGAGGGGCCTCCCGAATGTAATGCTGATATGGAGAATGGCCAGGAAAGGAGAATTACGGTAAGTATGAAAATAATTCTCCCTTGTTTGCATCAAAAATACTGCTAGCTTATATAAGCAAGTTGTTGGGTAGACATGGGGGCAGCAATTTAAGCACAGGATACACAGTAGTTAACAGATAAGTTCTGAAGAATCCCATTAATACAGAGATTATCGGTTATCTGCTGTGTGGTAATTTGGACCCTAGCAACCACATTGCTGAAAATGCAAACTAGAGAGCTGCTGAATAAAAAGCTAAATAACTCAAAAAACACAAATAAAAAATTAAAACCAATTGCTAATTGTCTCTGAATATTACTCTCTACATCATGCTTAGAAGTCCATTTAAAGGTGAACTACACCTTTAAAAATACATTAAAGGAAAACTATACCCCCAAAATGAATACTTAAGCAACAGATAGTTTATATCAAATTGAATGACATATTAAAGATTCTTACCAAACTGGAATATATATTTACATAAATATTGCCCTTTTACATCTCTTGCCTTGAACCACCATTTCGTGACTCTATCTGTGCTGCTTCAGAGATCACCTAACCAGAAATACTACAACACTAAGGGGCAAATTCATCAAGGGTCGAAATTTCGAGGGGTTAAATCCCTCGAAATTCGACTGGGGAATAGAATCAAATAGAATCGAATAGGCAATTCAGACGAATTTACGCGCTGGCGAATAGTCGAATTGGCGAATATTCGCCAGGCGAATAGGCGCTCGATCGAATATTCGCTGGAAGGATTTTCATTCGATCGAATGCCTTTTTATACGATCAAAAACTTGGAAAACAAGCCTATGGGACTTTCCCATAGGCTTTTAAAGCAATTCGGTAGGTTTTAGGTGGCGAAGTAGGCAGTCAAAGTATTTTTAAAAGAGACAGTACTTCGACTATGGAATGGGCGAATAGTCGCATCATTTTTGCGCTCGATCCAGTACTTCGACTATCGAATGGCGAATAGTCGCAGCGTTTTTTCGCTCTATCTATTCGAATCATTCTACTCAGGCGAATTTACGCCAATTCAATAGTCGAGGAGCACAAAAAATTACTCGAAATTCGAAGTTTTTTACTTCGAATCCTTCACTCGAAGTTAGTGAATCGGCCCCTAACTGTAACAGGAAGAAGTGAGGAAATAAAAGGCAGAACTCTGTCTGTTAATTGGCTCATGTGACCTTACATGTGGTTTGTATGTGTGCACAGTGAATCTTACGATCTCAGGGGGCGGCCCTTATTTTTTAAAATGGCAATTTTCTATTTATGATTACCCAATGGCACATACTACTAAAAAAGTATATTATTATGATAATGGTTCATTTACATGAAGCAGGGTTTTACACATGAGCTGTTTTACTCAGTATCTTTTAATAGAGACCTACTGTACATTGTTTGGGAGGTATAGTTTCCTTTAACAGTTCTGTTTCAAGACACACAACTAGTTACTGCTGATATTCTTTATTTAATCGTACCCCTTTAAATCGTGTATGGTTTACCTGTGCCCCTACAAACCTCTATTTCCAACAGAGGAGGACTCTATTAAAATGATTTAGATCAAACATGGTAGAGCTTGAATTGAAATGCATATGAAACATCCCAAAATATTAGAAGCAAGAGCTGTTATCTTGTGTTAGGGAGCTGCTATCTGGTTACCTTCCCATTGTTCTATTGTTTGGCTGCTGGGGGGGGGTGTGATATCACTCCAACTTGCAGTACAGCAGCAAATAGTGACTGAAGTTTATCAGAGCACAAGTCACATGACTGGGGGCAGCTGGGAAACTGAAAATATGTCTAGCCTCGTCAGATTTAAAAATTGAATATAAAAAAAAATTTGTTTGCTCTTTTGAAAAAATGGATTTCAGTGCAGAATTCTGCTGGAGCAGCACTATAAACTGATGTGTTTTGAAAAAAACATGTTTTTTGGCACAAGTTTCAGTTGCATTAATAAATAAGCCCTTATGAAATCTTTTCTTGTCTTTTGTTACTTGTCCTCTCTCTCTGATATTTGCAGAACTTTCTGATTCATGTCTGGTATGTGTTACATAGGAATTCTGAACTTTCTTAGCCTGCTATTTCAGGATTATATAATAGTGCTTCATTTGAATATTACCATATAATACAAAGCCTTTTTTATACTCATCTCAAAGTTTGGCTCATACCTACATCTTTGTATCATTCTAATTTCTTATAATCTCGGTTCTTTTAGTGCATGAGAACCTTTAGGACAGATGCAAGAAAATATTTCAGCAGCACTCCGATTTTGGAGTGCTGCTGAAATATTTTCTTGCATATGGATTAGACCTGGGCAGACAGAGTCATGGACGGCACCCGACGCTACAAAAAGAGGTGAGGGTGTTTGTGTAGCACTACTTTGTTTTTGTGGGATTAACCTTTAGGGCAGAGACACACAGTCAGATATGGGGAGATTAGTCGCCCGGCGACAAATCTCCTCTTCTTCGGGGCGACTAATCTCCCCGAACTGCCTTCCCCTGCCTTCCCACCGGCTAGAATGTAAATTGCCGGCTGGATGGCACTCGGTGTTCTTCTTCTGCCATGCAAAGAACTTTTTGTTATGACCAAATAACTACATTTTTGTCTCCAAAATGACTGTGGCTTGTCTAAATGAGCTTTTGCATACAAAAAGTGACTGTTTGTGGCGTGAGTGCAGAAAGGGCTTCTTTCTCATCACCCTGCCAAACAGATGTTCATATTGTGCTGAATTGTAGAACGATGTACAGATACACCATCTGCAGCAAGATGTTCTTGCAGGTCTTTGGAGGTGATCTTCGGGTTGTAACATTTCTCACAATACTCCACATATGCCGCTCCTGTATTTTTCTTGGCCTGCCAGATCTGCGTTTTACAGCAACTGTGCCTGTGGCCGTCAATTTCCTGATTACATTCCTTACAGTTGAAACTGACAGTTTAAATCTCTGAGATAGCTTTTGTAGCCTTCCCCTAAACCAGTGATCCCCAACCAGTAGCTCGGGAGCAACATGTTGCTCTCCGACCCCTTGGATGTTGCTCCCAGTGGCCTCAAAGCAGGAGCTTCTTTTTGAATTCCAGGCTTGGAGGCAAGTTTTGGTTGTATAAAAACCAGGTGTACTGCTAAACAGAGCCTCAATGTAGGTTGACAATCCACATAGGGGCTACAAAATTGCCAATCACAGCATTTATTTGGCACCCCAAGAACATTTTTCATGCTTGTGTTGCTCCCCCAACTCCTTTTACATCTGAATGTTGCTCACAAGTTCACAAGGTTGGGGATCCCTGCCCTAAACCATGATACTGAACAATCTTTGTTTTCAGATCTTTTCAGAGTTGCTTTGAGGATCCCATGCTGTCAACTCTTCAGATGAGAGTCAAACAGAAGCACATCTTGTAATTGGCCACCTTAAATACCATTTCTCATGATTGGATGCACCTGCCTATGAAGTTCAAGGTTTAACAAGCTAATCCAACCAATTTGGTGTTGCCAGTAATCTGTATTGAGCAGTTACATGCATTCAAATTAGCAAAACTACAAGGGTACCTACATTTTCCACATTTGATTTAATTTCATACAAATACTACTTCACTAAAAATCTTTGTTCAGAAAACACCAGAGTATTCAGATATTCCTGGGCAATGAAAGACATACCACTGTTATCTTTTTTGTTAAAAGTGGAGTAAATTATTATGCAGGCTGAGAGGGGTTTCCAAACTTTTTCATATGACTGTATAATTCTGAATGCTACAACAATGTGTAATGCATGCTAAAGTAACATTTTCTGAGCTTTAAGGGAATTAAAGGAGAGAAATGCCAGTTTGTAGGCAATGGTTATTTTTCCTTTAATTGTTATGTGATGTAATAAATACTCTTTAATCCACGGCCAAAGTTTGGCAATACATTTTAAAATTGTAGGGCATGTCAAAAATTGTAATTCAGATGGCACAGGACATATCATTTACCTGATATTAGGTACTTAATGTTATTCTCACCTGCGGAATACAAACACCCTGAGCATTATATTGTGCAATCAAAACAAGAACAAATTCGGGTTCACATTGCTGTGGGTTAAAACCTGCATTATTATGGGATTAATCTGTTATCAGAGAATTAAGTCCCATTTGTATAAATAACCCACCGGTTGCTCACTCAGAAGTATAAATTCTGTATATGGGTCTTGAACATGTCCTTTATAATGCACTTTGTTAGTACAGACATATTGGTTTATCTCACAACATGCATTACTCTACTTCTGTATCTGATAAAGAGCTTCAAAAATTCAGCCGCGAAGATGCCACCAGGTCCAACACCGCTCCCCTTTATTGGAAACCTGAATATTTTGAACCTGAAAAGGCCTTTCCAGTCCCTTATGAAGGTAATATATAGTATGCATACTGTTCTGAAAGTTAATTTAAGGCTGCTTGAAAGCATGCTAGCATCATTCTAGGAAATGTGTGACTGTATTAGCCAGTTTGTTTGTAACATAAAATTAGGTACAAAATGTATGTGTGTATATATATATATATATATATATATATATATATGTGTGTGTGTGTGTGTGTGAAGAATGCCTCTCCTCTACATAGCCCCTCTTGTCTTGTATCTGTACCATGTATGCTTCTCACTGTATAGCCCACTCCCCATACATTTCAACATAACATACCTCAACATAGACCCACTGCTCATATGGTTGTACTATGTATGCCTCTCACCATACATTTGTTTCTTTCTGCACCCCTGTATATTTCTTTTTTTTCATGTCACTAGAATTCTGTATCTATGTACCTATATATAAGCCACTCTAGCTTCATCATAATCACCCTGACAAATAAACTGGAAAAGTTTGCTATGGTTATCATATTAGTTAGCCAATAAAAGTATTATATATACAGTGCATCACTTATTATATGCATTAATTTCAAAAGTGGTACCTTGTAACAGCACAATTCTCCCCATGTGTACAGATATGAATATTTTATTACACTGTACTACATTGGGTATAGGTATAATGTACATCTTTGGCAAACCACTAATAAAAGGTACCTTATTATGAGGGGAAGCTACAAGATCAATTAGGGTAAGAGAGAGGAAAGGCTTTATATATATTTACATTAGAAAAGATGCACTTTAAACATAAAATATTCAACATATCATAATATTAATTATTATTTAGAAAAATAGTAATATTAATCATTAATATTAAATATTGATATTAATAATATTCTATATACAAGGCTATTATAATGATGTATCTTCTTGCATATCTTCTTACATTCACAGCCCTACGATAGTGCAGATAACAAAAACACATCCAATGAAATTGGAGGAAATGGGGTGGGTTTGCTGGAACAGGTATAGGATCTGTTATACAGAATGCTCGGGACCTGGGATTTGCTAGATTTGGATCTTCATACCTTAAAGGACGAGTAACATCAAAAAATGTAATTGTTTTAAAGTAATACAAATATAATGCAGTGTTGCCCTACACTGGTAAAACTGATGTGTTTGCTTCAGAAACTCTACTATTGTTTATAGAAATAAGCTGCTGTGTAGCAATGGGGGCAGCCATTCAAAGGAGAAAAGGCTCAGGTTACACAGCAGATAAGCTCTGTAGAACATAATGAAGTTATCTGTTATCCACTATTTAACCTGTGCCATATAACCTTTTTTCAATTTCCGCCATTGCTACACAGCAGCTGGTTTATATGAACTATAGTAGTGTTTCTGAAGCAAACGCACCAGTTTTACCAGTTCGGGGCAACAGTACAGATATTTTTATTACATAAAAACACTTTGATTTTTTGGTGTTACTGTTCTAGAAAATAATGTAAACATTAGATAACCCCAAAAGGCTGGTTTTGCTTCCAACAAGGAATAATTATATCTTAGTTGGGATCAAGTATAATGTTTTATTATTACAGAGAAAATGGATTTTTTTTTAATCGGAGTATTTGGATAAAATGGAATCTATGGGAGAGGGCCTATGCGTAATTCAGAGCGTTCTGCATAACAGGTTTCTAAGTAATGGATCCCATACACGTATCACTAGAGGAATAGTAACGGAAGCCAAGTTGCAGAATTTGATAGTGAAGTGGGGCTATGTTATCCTTTGGTAGAGATTAAAATGTCTCAGATACCCTTTATAGACACAGATAGTCACATACACCCAGCAGGGATTGATCCAGTCTGTTTGTCATTTGGGAGTCAACATATATCTCCCCACTAGTGATGGGCGAATTTATTCACCAGGCGCAAATTCATGGCGAATTCCCACGATTTACCGCCGGCGAATAAATTTGCAAAACAGCGTCCGTTTTATTAGACACCGGTGCATTTTCGCCAGCGAGTGTGAGCCGGCGTCAAAAACAGACGCTGGTGTCAAACACAAGATGCCGGCGCCGTTTCTCAAATTTTTCAGCCGTTTTCCCTCGAAATTCGCAAATTTTCCGGCAAAGCGAAACGCCCTGAATTCGCCCATCACTACTCCCCACCCCACTTTCTATTCATTTGGGTCACCACAGAGAGGCATTTGCAAAGAGTGAACTTGATGGACCTACAGAGGAATCAGCAGTTCTGATATGCAATTCTGTGATATTTTTTGCAGCTTTCTGAGAAGTATGGAGAAGTATTTACTGTCCACTTTGGCCCTAAGAAGATGGTGGTGCTTGCAGGGTACAAGGCTGTGAGGGATGCTCTCGTTACACAGGCAGATGACTTTGGAGAAAGAGCAGAAATGCCAATATTTAAAAAACTGACACATGGAAATGGTAAAAGTATCATAATTTACTTTTTTTTAACAAATGAACTAAAATGTACACTGTTTCCAGGGTAACACTAATCTAAGGTCTTGTTTAAAAATAAAGACAATACTCTGTAGGATAATACACTGTGATCAATCATCATTAAATCAAACATAAATCTTTAGCAACTGTAAGGGGGTTATTATTATAATAAAAAACAATATGTTTGCCCAGGAGCAGTAATCCATAGCAACCAATCAGCAGAAAGCATTTGCTGGTCACCTGTTTAAAAGCAAACATCTTATTTGTGCTTTAGGCATTGTGTTCAGTAATGGCGAATCCTGGAAAGTAATTCGAAGATTTACACTTTCGACTCTCCGAGATTTTGGCATGGGCAAGAAAACAATTGAGACCAGGATCCAAGATGAACTCCGTCCTCTCATCAAGCAGTTCAAGTCACACACTGGTACAGTGTTCCATAGGTTTCATAATTTGCTTTAAGGGCAATGTAAATCCGCAATACAAATCAATGTAAAATATCTCATTAGCTCAAATAGTGATAATAATAGTAGGTTTAAACTGCTAATGTAATGATTTTGAAATAGCAGAGACAACCACTGTGGCTTTGGGAACAGGAACGTGTTTCTCTGTTTAGAACTAACCAATGAAACATAAGCTTCTCTCTGCTCAATTACATTTTGTGAGCAAAGCAGCTTTACAAGACGTTTCTTTTCTTACTATACAAATTTTCCGACTGCAGCTAGTCGGCCAAAATTAACAGCAGACGGCGCTGTTGTTTCAATCTGTTATTAACAGTTTTAAAAACGTGCAAACTAGAAAAAATATTAATGTGAAAGTGCTTAGAAGAGAACTGTAACATTTTATAGATATGTAGGAAGACATATCTTCTATTAGCATTAGCAACAATGTAATACAGAGATGGTGAAATTCCGTTTTTTTTTTAAATTCCTTCTGTTGCAAGGGTCAGGGATTCCCATTGGCCTTAAAGGGATTGTTCACCTTTGAGTTAATTTTTTGTATACTATAGAGAGTGATATTATGAGACAATTTTCAATTGGTTTTCATTTTTTATTATTTTTAGTTTTTGAGTTATTTAGTTTTTTATTCAGCACCTTTCCAGTTTGCAATTTCAGCCATCTGGTTGCTAGGGTCCAAATTACCCTAGCAACCATGCATTGATTTGAATAAAGAGTGTAGACCAACTGCAAAGTTGCTTAGAATTGCTTGTATAACATATTCAAATTTAATTTAACAGTGAGCCACCCCTTTTAAGTAACAGTAACAACAACAAAAAATGAAAGTTTTTTAAAGCAATTATGTACTGTTCCCTGCACTGGTAAAACTGGGATGGCTGCTTCAGAAAGCATATTATAGTTTTCCGAAAAAAACAAGGTGCTGTGTAGCCATGGGGACAGCCATTCAAGGCTCAGGTTATATAGCAGATAATAGATGCAATCTGTAGAATACCACTGTATTCTATTACAGAGCTTATCGGTTATCTGTTAAGTAACCTGTGCCTTTTCTCCATTTCCAGCTTGAATAGCTCCCCACATGGCCACACAGCAGTTTCTTCATACCACCTATAGTCGTCTTTCTAAAGCAAACACATAACTTTTACCAGTGCAGGGCAATAGTACATTATATTTTAATTATTTTAAAATGCTTTAATCTATTGGTGTTAATGTTCCTTTAAACCACATCTTTCACAGCACCTATTATCCACAAAACACCAGTAGAAAGTCTTAAATGGTTCAGTTGGTGGAGGATTAGCCTTGCCAAGTCTTTCTAATAATTAATGTAAATCTGCAGGCCCGGATTTGCGGCAAGGCCGCATAGGCCCGGGGCTAGGGCGGCAAAAAAATAGGGGCGGCATGCCGCCCAGCTGCATTATGGGGACGTGTGCGTCCCCATTCAATCACAGCAGCTGCGCCGGCGTTTTTTCGCCGGCGCGCTGGGAAAGGGAGGTGAGGTGGGCGCTAGGACCGCGTGGCCACCTGGTCGGACCGCGCGGCCTAGGGGCGCCCGTCATTGAAGTCCGGCGCTGTAAATCTGTGGTATTAAATCACCATTCAAAAGCTAAGTCTGTGATTGGTTGGAAGGGTACAGGGAAACAATATGAAATACTGAATTACTTACCTTGAGTGATTTTGATATTCTGTCTTTCCTCACAGGCAAACCTTTTGATCCAAAGATTATATTAAACAGTGCTGTCTCTAACGTAATCTGCTCCATTATATTTGGGAAGAGGTTTGAGTATAATGACATAACCTTTCTCACTCTGCTCCAGTTACTGAATGAAAATGCAAGACTTTTTGGAACCCCACCGCTGCTGGTAACTCTTGCAGTAATCAACTAAAACCCTAGTAATTAACAAATCAAATTTCCTGCTTGTACAGTTGTGCATGAAAAGCAGCCATATTTGGCTGCAGAAACTGCTTTTCAGTGGGGTGGTAGAGGTCAAGCCAGATACCCAGCACACAATCATATCTATAAAAAATAAAAGATATGTAGGCTGAGGGAACTTTATATGACTCCATATTAAACTGTGAATTACAGGTATGTGATCTATTATACAGAATGCCGAGCCCTTCAGGATAAAGTCTTTCTGTGATTTGGATCTTCACACCTTAAAGGAATTGTTCAGTATAAAAATTAAAACGGGGTAAATAAATAGACTGTGCAAAATAAAAAATGTTTTCAATATAGTTAATATAATGTATAAAGGCTGGAGTGACTGGATGTCTAACATAATAGCCAGAACACTACTTCCAGATTTACAGCTCTCTTGGTTTCCACTGATTGGTTAACAGACAGTAACCAATCAGTGGCTTAAGGTGGGCCACATGGGTCATAACTGTTACTTTTGAATCTAAGCTGAATGCTGAGGACCAATTGCAAAATCACCCTTTAAAAAACCTTCAAGTCTGCTTAAAAATAATGTTAACATTAAATAAACCCAGTAAGATTATTTTGCCACAGATATGGATTCACGCAGTTTAGTTTGGATAAAGTACAAGCTACTGTTTTATTATTACAAAGAAAAAGGAAATCATTAAAATGGGCTTTATGGGAGCTGGCCTTCTCTTAATTCTGGATAAGGGATCCCATACCTGTACTGGAACTAAGGGGCCATGCATTCTGATGTTGATGTGGGGTGTATTCATACACAATTTTCTTTTCTTTCTTGATATATATTGGAAAACTGCTTAGAACCGTATTCTCAGTTAATTCATTGGGTGGTCATTCCATTTAATCAGCCAGCAATCGTATAACAGGATTTATCTCCCCTTTAAGTATCAATATTAGTAAAATAATTTAAAATGTTTATTTTATATTCCTATAAAAATGAAATAAATGCAAATGAAATCTAATCTGCCATTTTGTTTCTCCAACAGCTTTTTAATTTTTACCCTTTCCTTGGCTCCATTCTTGGGGCACATAACAGAGTCCTGAGCAATACAGAGCGCCTGAAGCATTTCTTTACAAAATACATCAAAGAACACAGAGTGGAATTTAGTGCCAATAATATCACTGGTTTCATTGATGCATATCTCCTGAAACAGGAACAGGTAAAAGGGTGATAAAGAAAATATGAGAAATCCAGTTTGCATGTAACCATAAACAATACAGGTAGAAGTGTGGGCAGGGAGAAATATGCTCTTCTATGTGATATAGTTTTACAGACAACTCCAGTGTTCAGAGGTATAGTTTCCCTTTAATGCGCTTTGAAGAGACAAATGGAGATCTTGGCCATGTTGGGCGCCACTTTGAGGATCCCATCTGTTCACAGGCCTCTAGTTGGACAGTTCTGGATTATAGGCAAAGGCAAATTAGCTGAACAGTTATGTCCCAGTGATCCAACACCAGAAACATGCTCAGGTCTGGATTGGCTTCAGCTTCACATGCTCCATGTCAGTGTTGACAAAAAATGAAAAATGAAATAACAAGCAGTTTAAGATGCCGACTGCCAACCCTGCTGCAACTACTCTGTCAAACTGGGGTGTCTGCGGCCCCCCACCCAAGTTGTGAACTTCTACTGCTAAACACAAACTCCTGCCAACCTTCAACCTCCACACCATACTTTTTACTTCTTGCTTGCAGACACGATCAGGGGTGGGGTGGAGCATGAAACTGGGTCGGTGAGGCCCACTGGGTTACATCCCGGTATTCCTCTGGCCCAGTCTGATGTTGTGGTTTGGGGGTGAGGGTAGGAGAGAGGCCTCTGGAGGGGGCTTATTTTTAATTCTCCCACACTAGGTTTCAGACTAGACTACCATTTTTTGATCCAGTTGGACATTGGGGCTACGTTTATATCATCATACCTACTTTCTTCTAATCAGTGATTTCTTAACTGTTCCTTGTTAGGAATCCTCAAATGCAGGAACTCACTTCCATGATGAAAACCTTGTCTACTGTGTACTGGACCTTTTTGCGGCTGGTACTGAGACATCATCTACAACTTTACAGTGGGGTCTCTTACTGATGATGAAGTATCCAGAGATTCAAAGTAATTTTTATTATTGTAGCTTTTAAAAAAAAAACGAATGTAGCATGTTTGCCCTTCAAAAGAAATACACTTGCCGCTTTATATTGTCGACAAATGCTTTTAATGGTGATAGTATAATTCAGTGGTTCCTAGTGGGCTCAATGTGTGCTCATCTTTTAATCCCTGGCTTGAAAGCAACTTTTGGAGGAATAAACACATCTACCAAACAGAACCTTCTTTAGCCTGGAAGTCCACATAGGGCCAATAAGCAACCAGTCATAACAATTAATTGGCAATGCCCACGAGCTTTCATTATGTTTGTTTGGCTCCCCAACTTTTGTACTTTTAAATTATGACGTTTGGGACCCATGGTCTAGCCTTTAGACTTTATTGTTTGACCAATGGGGGCCACTAGCAAAGTCTGATAAGGTTGAAATTGTAGTTTGTTGCCTAGTGGCTTTTTTACAATCTGAAATAAGATGAGTTGGAGGATATCTGTTAGAAACTGATTACACCATATGTATAAAATAGGAA
This sequence comes from Xenopus petersii, assembly GCA_038501925.1. Lineage (NCBI taxonomy): Eukaryota > Metazoa > Chordata > Amphibia > Anura > Pipidae > Xenopus > Xenopus petersii. Next base: position 30,621,717 of record CM076688.1, read on the forward strand.
TGTGCCTAATCCCAAATTTTACACCAGGGAATGGTCCAATCCCGAACCAAATCCAAAGGTTGCAAATTAGGGTAAGGAAGGGGAAAAAACATGCAAAAAATGTTGCTGTGTCTTGATCATGTACCCTAAAGTCATGTGATTGTAAGTGTTCGGCATCAGTTTGGCCAGGCATTTGGGGGCAAATTCGCCGCACTTCGCCACACTTCGCCAGGCGTATTTTCGCCAGCACTCCACTAATTCACCAAAATCCAAAGTTGCGCACAGGGGTAGCGTAAGTTTTCGAAGTTGCGCTAGCGTTAATTCGCCAAGTGAAGTGAAGTTTCACTAGCGATGGTTCATTTGCATACGGCGCCAAATTCAAATTTCAATGGAGGAACACATATTAGCACTAAAAATGCCTAGAAAACCTTCAAATCAGCAAAGAAAAATTTTATTTTGCCCTACACATGTGCCCACTGTCTCGGTTAGTTGCCATGAGTCAGGAAATGTAGGGGGGAAGGAGGGGAGCCCCAAAACTATTTTCGATCTTTTTCAGCCTATCACCCATCATGTAGAAAACACGCCAGCGTTTTTTGGGACTTAGAGTGCGAAGTAACACTAGCGAATTTACGCCAGCGTCCGTTAGTGAATTTGCGAAGTACCGAAAATGCCAAACGCTAGCGAATTAACGCTAGCGTTCGGCGCTTCGGCGCTTAGTGAATTTGCGCCTTGGATTCAGCCAAATCCTGATGAAATACTCCAATTTGGCCAAATTCTGAACTGATTCTAGGATTCAGTGCATCCCCAATATAATAAATGAACTGAATGGATTACATTTCTAAGTATACAAGTTTGCAGCTTGATTGCTCCATACATAGATGGCTTTGATATCAATGATAAATTAATAGTCATTTCCTGTTCTCTTAAAGAAAGAATCCAAAAGGAAATAAAGGAAGTTGTGAGACCAGGGCAGTTACCGAAGGTGAAAGATCGGAGGAATATGCCTTATACTGATGCAGTGATTCACGAAATACAAAGATTTGCTAACATTGTCCCCATGAACGTGTCCCGGGCAACTGTCAGGGATGTGAATTTCCGTGGCTTTCTTATCCCAAGGGTAAATCAATTATTAATAATCCTCATTTCCCTCAGTGAGATTCTACTTTGAATTAAACATGAGAGACACGGAAAGGTTTTTATGAAATGAGATAAACTGATTCAGAATTTGTTTTCTGCTTTCAGAAAGCACTTAACCGTACAAATATCAATATGTTGCTTGTCTTACACGCTCCTTACATGCTCAGAACTCAGATAGAGGCTCAGTTCTTATACAGCAAATAACCATCATTAGTAGGAAATGAAACCTGAAAGCAATTTATCATTAAAATAATCTTTATACTAAGGCAGTGACTTTCATTTTTAGGGGACTGAAGTCATTCCTATGCTTACATCTGTTCTGTATGACAAATATCATTGGAAAACACCCCATGAATTTAACCCCCAACATTTCCTGGATGAAAATGGTAAATTTGTACAAAAGGATGCCTTCATGCCATTCTCTACAGGTATCCATTTACATTATTCAAAGAGAATTGATTACTTGGCGTATATTGGCTGCATATTTTATTTGGATGTAGTGAGTGTTCTGAAGTGTTGTACTGATTTTTTAACTAAAAAATAACTAAAGACTCAAAAGAATATGGCTAGGAATACTTTGTTTTAACAAATTCTGCTTTATTGAAAAGTATAACAGATAAGTAAATGTACAGTGTGAATTAAAATACATTTCTAAGTTTACAATCAATAAGCAGGATCAACTGTAGTTAACAAACACAACAATAAAAAAATGAAATGTTTAAATATAAATTCTGCAATTTGTATCGTATTTATTTCAAGCAGCAAATCTATGAACATTGTACCACTGATGTGGTCATGTGGGCTAACTTGTTTACTGTCTATTAAACTGTTTATTTTTTCAGTAGGAGTTATACAAAGAGGGAAATGCTTTGTTTTATACATGTAACTTACTTACCAGTCCAGAGAGTCAGCAGGCTTATAACAGTTATGATCCATGCCTTCAAACCTGTCCATAGAAACTCTTGGATCTTGTCAGACAATTTTTTGATGTCAGTGGCTCTGTACATGCTCAGTGTGCTTTGGGCTGCTGTTGAGAAGCAAAGCTTAAAGGAGAAGGAAACCCCCTGGGCGCAAAAAATCCCTCCCCCCTCCCCTGTGTTGCCCCCCTCCCTCCTCCACCCTGGCCTACCTTTCCCCCCCGGGCAAATGCCCCTAACTTGTTACTCACCTCTGTATGCAGGTCCAGTCCACGGAGCTCACTGACGCCATCTTCTCCCAAGCGGTCTTCTTCCTGCTTTGATCGGCATCTTCTGGCGCATGTGCAGTAGGAGCATTTACCGGTACGGATCTACTGCGCATGCGCCGAATGTCACAAAGTGAAATCAAAAAACTTTGTGACTTTTGGCGCATGCGCAGTAGATCTGTACCGGTAAATGCTCCTACTGCACATGCGCCAAAAACGCAGATCAAAGCAGGAAGAAGACGGCTTGGGAGAAGATGACACCTGTGAGCTCCGTGGACAGGACCTGCGCAGAGAGGTGAGTAACAAATTAGGGGCATTTGCCCGGCGGGACAGGTAGGCCAGGGGGGAGGAGGGGGGCAACACAGGGGAAGGGGGAGGGTTTTTTTCGCCCAGGGAATTTCCTTCTCCTTTAAAGGAGAAGGGAAGGCTAAAATTAAGCAAGCCATATCGGAAAGGTCTATATAAATACACCAGTAAACCCTGCTCTGCTCTAAGTCCTCTGTCAAAAGAAACACAGCTTTTCTTTCCTTCTATTGTGTACACATGGGCTTCTGTATCAGACTCCCTGTTTTCAGCATTAACCTCCAGGGCTAGGGCTTGTGCATGCTGTTTGGTCTCTCCTACCCTCCCTGCTGTAATCTAAATCCAGAGCTATGAGTGAGCAGAGAGAGACTCAGGCAGGAAGTGATGTCACACCAGATAATATGGCAGCTGCTGTCTTAAACAAACAGCTGTTTAGCCAATGGCTAAACTATTGGCAATAAACTGCTTCAATAGCTTTCCTTATCCTTTTTAACGGTTTGGTTTACTTTTGAGTTAAGTTCATTTTTACTATGTTACAGAGTGGCTAATTCTAAGCAACTTTTCAAATTGCCTTCACTTTGGCCTTCATTTTTTCTTTTTTATAGTTTTTTTTTATGGTGCATTATTTGCCATCTTCTGACTCTTTCCAGCTTTCAAATGGGGGTCACTGACTCCATCTAAGAATCAAATGCTCTGTAAGGCTACACATTGATTTTATTTCTACTTTTTATTGCTCATTTTTCTACTCTGACCCTCTCCTATTCATTTTCCAGTCTCTTATTCAAATCAAGGCATGAGTGCTAGGGAAATTTGAGCCCATGCATGGTCTGATAAATTGCCAGCTCTATCTGAAGAGACCAGAGTACCAGGTTTTATTAAGCGATCATCCCCAGTGTATAGTCAGGTTAAGAGTGGATGCTCTATTGGGCAGGAACTGATGCAAACGACCAAATTGCTGCGGAATATGTAAATTTTAGATAAAGGAAAATAATAATCTAAGGAGATTAGGTCATCTCAGAATTCCATGACAGTGGCCTCCTACTTATTTTTAGCAATAAGTCATACATTATTATTCACGGTTTAAGGTGTATGGCAAACGAGTGGCTAGTTCAGCCATGTTTATGTTACATATGATGCTCCTCTTTGGCCAACATTCGGAAAGAAAAAGGGTTCAAAATTGTAGACTTTCCACTTTGGAACAATTAATTGTCAAAATCCTTTCACCACGTATGTGATTTGCATCAGGGAGAAAGGATTTGGATAGGTGTCTAGCTGTGCCCAACCTGGACACCCACAGATAATGAATGAGATCAACTGTTAAATGAGGTTGTACGCAATCTGACAAATACTTTTTGTTTGGATAAATATGTTAATTCACTTACACTTTCATGACAGTTGTAAAAATGCTGGAAATCCATTGGATTTTTCAGGTTGATCTTTAATGAATGTCCCAGAGTTTCATGCACATCCAATGCCTTTTCAATATTGTGTGAATCTGACCAGTTTTATTCCAGGACAATGCACAAATACTAGACTTTGTGTTGCATAGATCTGATGCTTACTTCCATAATTTACATGTTTTCTTTTTCAGGAAGAAGAGCCTGTGTTGGGGAAAGCTTGGCCAAGATGGAACTATTCTTGTTTTTCACTGGTCTGCTCCAAAATTTCACTTTTTCCCCACCTGCAGGAGTATCTTGCGCAGACTTGGATCTCACCCCTGATATTGGGTTTGTTTTATGCCCTCTTCCTTTCATGATGTGTGCCATTCCCAACAAATAAGGTCCTCATTTCTCTTAATCTCTAAACAGGCAGTTTTTTCCCATAAGTAGCAAATATTCAATATTGCTTCTCGGTTGAGTAATAGTGATTTAGCGAATCTGTATGAGCAGATTGCCCTCTAGTAGATTTTATGTATATCTCAAAAATAGAATAAAAGGTCAAAGCGGTGTTTATTACTTTTGTTCAAAGTACATCTTTATGTTTGAACCCAAGAGCCCAGAGATAAGATGCAGCAACACTGACCTTACAGCATTTCAGCCTACAAAAATGGGACTCAAACAGAAATAAATCAGTTATCTATTTTCCCATTTAAAATACGCGTCTTCAAGATAAAAAAAGTGATTGATTTGACTTATTTCTACAGATATACCATGACCTGGATGAATGAGTATCTTCACAAACATTTGATCAATAAGTGTAAGGCAATGTTAGCATGACACTTTGTGGTCGATTTATTAAAATTTGAATTTCCTTTTTTCACAAATTGCTTTTTTCTCTAAAAAATTGTTTACTTAGCTCGCGTGAAGGAATAGAATAAAAAAACTTCGAATTTCGAATGATTTTTTGGCTACTTCGACTACGACTTCGAATCAAACTAAAAATCATTTGACTATTCGACCATTCGATAGTCGAAGTATTGCCTCTTTAAAAAAAAAACTTCCACCCCCTACTTCGCCAAGTAAAAGCTACCGAACCTCAATGTTAGCCTATGGGGAAGGTCCCCATAAGCTTTCTAACAAATTTTTGGTCGAAGGAAAATCGTTCGATCGATGGATTAAAATCCTTGTAATCGTTTGTTTTGAAGGATTTAATCGTTTCGAAGGATTTTTCCTTCGATCGTTCGATCGAACGGATTGTGGTAAATCCTTCGACTTCAATATTCAAAGTCGAAGGATTTAACTTCGACTGTCGAATATCGAGGGTTAATTAACCCTCGATATTCGACCCTAAGTAAACGTGCCCCTAAAAATTTGAGATTTATTAAGTGTAAAAGCCACAGAAATCTCTAATACAAAACTGTGCCAAGTAAAAATAGACTTGTGAGTTTTTTTGGAATTTTTGTCTCTAGTAATTAAGAGATATTCATATTTTTTTTTTCCAATAGTTTTTTTCCTTCCCATCAGCATTCCTGATTTTAGAGAAATAAAAGTTTAACTCGTTTAAAAATACTCTAATGCCACTAAAATTCAACCTTTAGTAAATGGGCCTCTTTGTGTTGGTGTTTCTATTAGAGATGCTGAATCCGCTATTTTGTGATTCTGTGGAAACCTGAATCTTTCATGAAAGATTCGTCCGAATACGAACCAAATCCTAATTTACAAATTGGGGTTAGGACAGGTTAAAAAAAAAGGCGTGTATGACAAAAAAAGTCACGTGGTGTTAAGAATTTGTTTCGACAGGCACTTGGATTTGGCTGAATCCCGCTGATAAAGGCTGAATCCAGAACCGAATCCAGGATTTGGTTCATTTCTAGTTAATAGTCATTTGGTACATGTTAAACCTCGTACATACTAATGATATTTGGCACGCACAGATGGTGTACAAATACCGCTCTGCAAACGACAATAAATCAGAGAACACAAAATAAAGATCAAAAATTATTTAATTCCCATATTGATAAAAATAATTCCATGAATTTTGTAAACCATTGCATAAATGCTATAGTGTAAAAGTTTTTTTTTTTCCTTTTAAACATGTTAACAATTTTAAACAAGTCACTACAAGTAAATGATTATGCACTTATAAATAATACCTTCTGCATCGGGAAAAGAATTCCATTCACAATAGCCATTCGTCTTGATAACACGCAAACCAAAAATTAGCTTCCATAAATTAATACATGTAAATTCCATAATATTTAAGGTCGTATGCTGACCACAGTTACACAAATATACTGTAACAATAAGAAGATTACTAAATATTTCAACACTAGTT